>JAUCBJ010004850.1:0-54092 GCA_032718475.1 Nemertoderma westbladi | reverse complement strand
TCATGGGTACTAAGATTTATTACATGGTGCTTGGATTTATTACTTGGCAGTTGAATTTGTAAATGGGTGCTCAGATGTGTAACCATTTGTAACAAATCATAACCATGGAACCCAAATTCATATCCAGGTGCTCTAATTTGTAACTGATAACTCCAATTTTTGATGCATAACTCTCAGATTAGTAAAAAAAAGTAAAGTAAATTTTCTTCGACCGCTAGGCCAGGGATTACGCACAAAGTCTGACGACTTATTTCCAGTGCGGTCCCCCCAGAACTTTACTCCCCAGAGGAAACTCTAGTACTCATTTAGCTACCACTTAAGGATGCAAGGCAGAGATGCGCCCTGGCTGGTCCCTTTAAAGCATTCGTGCCGAAACGAAAACTGCCCTGGCCCATGTGAGGATCGAACCCACGACCTACGGGAGATGTGAATGCAATGCAACCACTACACCAAGGTGGAACCTAGGCCAAGGTGTAACCAGAAACTCAGATTTGTAACCAGGAATTCAAATTTGTTACCGCCACCAGTTGCCTCTTTTATATAAATAAAGGGTCGATTGCTTATTTGGCCACTAGGCCCGTCTCTAATAATTCGTTGTACAGTAGTAGTGGCATTTTAACACAGATAATATAAGTATCTTGCGCGCCACCTAGCGAACAGCACTTATATTTAAATTTTGCTCATCAATAATAATTATGCCGCTACGTGTTCATCATTTTTTTTATCAAACATAATATCCGCCGATCACCACAACTGACTTTGTTTTTCTGCTCTTGATAGTTATACATGAGTGCCAAAAGTTACACTAGTGCCGTACCATACAATCATTCAAGCATCACTTCCCTCTCTCGAGAATCACAGGGTGTATAAACTATAGAACTTCAGGGGTCTGGTTCATTTATTCCTTTTCCAATCTGCAGCTGCACACGAGCGAGGTAAGGGATATTGGACAAGGTCGACAAATCCTTTACAAACTATTTTCTGTGTGTTTAGCTAACCACTGGGGGTCCCAAGCCAACAATTTCTCCCCATACTAACGTACTTTCCTATCAAACTGGTAGTTTATAGAGACAGGTAGGCCTATTTGATTGTAACCATGTCCTACTGTACCAGTACCATGGCGGGTTACCCCTGCATCCACACAAAGCATTCATTCTTATCTTGGAATGGTATCAAATAACTTGCTACCCCCTGGCTTGCTGATGGTATTTCTATTGGACATATGAAAAGCCCACCCGTGACCATGGTATGTGTGAGGGAGGTCAAGTGTTGAACAATCATTGTTTTCGCGAAAATTCAAAATTTCTAAAATCTTTACTGAATACTTAATTATAATTATAGAAACAACAATACTGTCTGATGCAGAAATATAGCAATGTAGTCATGCAAAGAAAAGTAGCAATATTCATAAATCGGAATAAAACTGTTTTTTATAACTTTATAACTCACTGGAACTTCACTTCCCACCGTGCGTAGATTCAACCCCATTAATTATTAATCAATGCTATAAAGGTTGGCTTTTGATTCCAGATAAAGTTAAATAAATCGAATTAAAGAGAAAGACGATTAAATTCGTTCGTTTACCCCGCGGTCCGGTTAAGGTAACTTAAGGATGAGTGCATTATTTAATCCTTGTCTCTGTCCCCACCAGCTGGGAGGTGTCCCTTCGCATGCCTTAACGGATAGACGCATCTCAACCCACCCCAAGGCCAACTCTGCAATAAAGATCGCCACCCCCCCTAGCTGATCCACACGTCTTATGAATAAGGCATTATGGCACATCAAAAAGCTTTTAGAGAGAAATAACCCATCTAACTAATTACAGGAGCGACCTATGGAGATAAACTACTTTGTTATAAAGTCGACTTAGTTCACTCAACGTCCATCGGAAACTCTTTTTCTCTCCAAGTCGACTGGTTTGTGTCACTATGTGTAGGAACCGTGGTTGTTGATTCAGAGCTATTTAAATACCGCAAAGTGGATGAGAAGAGAAAGAAATTGTCATGGAGACTGGTGGGGGCGACTCTTAAACGTTCCAGTTTGAGTGAAGGTGAGTTTAAATGGGTTGGGACTGGAGGGCCACGTGTTTGTGAGGCAATAATGTATTCGGGATTTCGTCAAAATATAATTATCGTTAGAATATTAGGCTGCGATCGGAGACTATGGGTGCCACGGGTGATGGGGCTAGTAAAAGGTTACCAATTAATTTAAGTTAAAAAATTACCATAGCAACTAACTAACGGTAATTCAAAGCGAAGTAACGCAGAGTAAAGTTAACTTTAGTAGATGAATTTATAGGAGAGGCCGAAATTTAGTAGATGATAGATCTAAGTAAGTATCGGAAAAAATGTAACATAAATATTTACAGAAAGTTAGAGTGAAAGGCGAAATTGAAGAAGTTTAATTCCTAAACTGTGTGAGAGTAATTAGATAGCCTACATCCAAAAAATTACACTCCAATAACGTTTAATACTGCTACTTAGCTTTGGTATTAACCCTCCTCACGACCCTCATTAATGCTATTATTATACATTTGAATAACTTTGATCCAATTTGATAAAATGCAAACATTTGTATTCCTCATTATAATATTCCACCTCGAATGCCACCGAAACGACAACTTAACTAAGACTATAATTAATTAATCTGCCGTATTTGGATGCAAAATAACATTAAATCTTAGCAATTAAACTATATGAAATAATAATTTGTAGGGCAAAAACTATAAAGCCTACAGTGCTGCAGAAGTAAGTAAGTAGATGCACAGAAATGTTGGTGGCATCCCTGTAAGTTAATGCGGTGGTACCATATAGGCCTACTCCAACTGTCCTTGTAGGTGACACATATATTATTTGAGTTAATCACTCAATACAATTAGTTTATACCCCTCTGTGTAATATAAACATCAGCGCTTCGTTGAGTCGACTTATGTATTCAAGGTGACACCAAAAACACCCCGAGTGTGAGTAGGAAAATAATATAACAGATAGCGTGATGGGTTCTTGTTGACGCGGGGCATTTCGTTAAGAATTCTAAATTTTGTAATTTTAAAATTTTACATTCATGAGAAACTATGGAGATGATAGAAGAGTGGATGGTTTCATATTCATATCCCAAAATAACCGGACTAATTATAGTTAATTTCAAACAGTCAGGTACCTGAACGCCTAATCAATAATTGTACAGAAGTAAGTGTAGCGTAAAATTCCGACGCATCTCAAACAGTCGAAAACGTGGCCCAAAGTTGATTAAAACACCGCGTGGGATAGTCGGTAGAAAGGAAAGACTCACGACGCCAATACAGTATGGGAATTAGGGGCTGTGGGAGGGAGGCTACACCAAACACGTGCGGAAAGGGGCAAAACACGTCGTTGTGAGGCGTAATCGGTAGATCTTACAGCTCGGGTTGCCGATGTGTTGGATGAGGATAGACGTGTGTCTGTGGCTCCTGGGGCTTGGGGGACACTTTTCTAATTCACGGATGAATGGACTGACAAATTGAAGGGCTTTAGAGATGCGTTAATATAATGAAATTACGGCAGTTGTAATTAAATTTGTTTTTTAAGTAATTTAATCCGGTTTTTACAATTTTTATTTATATTACTGTAACGTAGGTTTATTTTTAATTACATTGCTCCCATTATTATTGGATACAATAAATTTTATTAGCTATAATTTTGAAAATTTAGTAAGAAATTTTCGTCAACTGTATGTTTATTAAATTTAATATGAGACGGTGCCGAAGTATTGAAGTTCATACATTGAGCCGAGCCAAACAGACAGACAAACAATTCGTATTTGGTCCGAACTCAACTGTTATATTCATCTCACAGACTCAGTGATAACATTTATTTAGGAAAGCGGCTGCGATCCAAAATGGAATGGACTTCCGCTGGGTTACCTTAGCAACAACAACAACATCCTAAAACGAAGGACATGAATCTCAAATGAACGGATATGTTTTTTTATTGTTCGCGAAGTTAATCCATTAAGGTTGTAGTAGGGAGAGATGGTTACTGATAAAAATATCAGGCTGATAATGCAACTTGAAGGTTAGTTATTGCATGAAATGAAAACTTTGGTTTGAAACGACGAAATGAAATAATAGAAAGAAAAAAACAGAAGAAACACCAACAACTTCAGTAACGAATTCAAGAAACGAAACCAGGAGTGTAAGTATTATTTTATTCCCTAAAAATCAAAAAGAAAAAGTTAATATATTAATTCAGATGTAATTTAATGTTATTTATATGTATTGTGATTATTTGAGATTTTATGCGATGTGTACTGTGGGGTTAGTAGTATACTCAATTGGGAAAGGTCGTATATATTCTTCAAAAGAGAAAAATATATTAGTGGACAAAAAAGGTCATTCGGAGAATACCTTAAGACCGTAAATATTATACCTCCGGCAAGAAATACAATACAAATGGAGATTAAATGCCTGAAGAATACAGATGGAAAAGCAAATCTTAACGGTTGTTAACAACAGTAGGAGGGAGGCTTCAATTCTATTGGGAAAATATAGTCCATTAGCCGATGAATAGTTGCGGATTTGTACCGGTTTACCCTTACAACGTGTTATATGTCACCAAAGTATATTGTTCTAGGCTTATCAGTTTGTAATTCCCAAGTCAATGTTACTGTCCTAAGGGATCAAATTGGAAACCAAAAAGCGAGAATAACCCATTGAGAACAACTAGCTCTATAAGGTTTCATTGATACGTTAAAGACAGGGGTAAAGTGTGTGTATCAATGAAACAGTGACAGAATACAAATGGATGGAGTGCTGTTTAATTTCCTTATGGGTAGGTTGATTTGGGAAAGATATATTGAATAATATTCGGGTTTTTGAACACAAATACTGTCCTTGAGCACGGGTGACCAACTTGTGGTGTCTAAATATTATTTGGTATTGGGCTTAATGTCCTGATATCTGTGCTTGTTGAGGTATAAGGACAAATGGTCGTCATGTTTCTACAAAATACAAGGTTTCTTTCATTTCTTGCCATTTTTAAGAAGTCAAAATTATTTCAAATCACAGTATTGTTTTGGTTAAACCAAAACAACATTGATTATTGCATACGCTATCAGGCCAAAACATAACGCTGTATCTTCACTTACTCTCCGTTTCCAATCCAATATTCAAACCTTTGTTGTCTTTTAATCTACCAGGTATTGATTTTCTATCTGAGATGATGACTCTAGTGATGCGACTCCATACGAGGATCATAAATGTTTTACGGTTTCGCTGCGGTGATTGTGTGAGAAAGGTGACGATCTCGATAAAACAGAACTGGTGCCGCCAGTATGTGAGTCCCTTTGCTTTCTCACCCAAACGGCTGGTGGTCAGCACGGCCACTATAACCTATTGACTTATGGTTCCCTTGTTCTGCCAGAAGGTAGGGAGTGTGTCAGAGCCATCATCCTATTGTGTTTCAGTAGTTGACTTCGTTCTGGGACCCCTGGTGTTTACTGCAAGGCGGTGCTGAGAGTGATGAACTGGTGCCGTTGATATGGCTGGGTACCAGTAACACTACACCATGCCAACTCGCATGAATAAATCAACCCCTATTGAATCCCTGGGTGGTTCGAATGCAGCTCATTTTACAATGAGTTTGAATGTGAGCAGATTGATTAAGTGTTCACTACATCTATTTAAGGAGTTTTGTGTACTATCAATTCGTTCTAGGAAAAAATCTGCCACTTTTCTCGTTGTTGGAATAAATATTTGGATATTACCCTTGCTTTGCCCTTCTTTGCCCGAGCTTTGCCCATGCTTTGTTGCCCAAACTTTGCCCTTGCTTTGCCCTCGATAAGCTTAAATTATCTTGAATTTTTTTATGTTTTCGCGGTCAAAAAAACACAATAGGTTTATAAATTTGTTTATCTCTCTCCCTCTTATCTATGGTAATGGCGATATTGAAGATGCTCGAGGTCAAACCCATTGTTGACTTCTGACTGCCCTATAGCAGAACAGGCACAATTACTGCAATGACGTGGTACTTGTAGAGAAGGTTTGTTTACGTGATTCCATATCCTTGATAGTTTATAAAATGCCGACTAGAGACAATGCCAATGCTTTAGTATTCTGGGATCTACACCATCCCATAATATCATATGATCGTCTCACATCAGATCGTTTTTGTGCTGCGGTGTGCGGTGTGCTGCCGGTGCTGAGCTGTGGGTGCGGGTGCTGCGGTGTATGCGGTGCTACGGGTGCGGTGTGCTGCGGGATCTGCGATGTGCGGTGTGCTGCGGGTGTGTTATGTTAAGTTTTATGTACTGAATTATTTGGTGAAAAATTTCGGGTAGAAACAAAACATAAACAATGCCCTGGGATGGAAAATTTAAAAAATAAAAACTTTGACACATACGCATACATCACACAGACCTATTACATATTCATATACATGATCGAACGCACTGTTCTTCAAAGGCGACAAATAGAGAAACAAACGCCAAATCATTCTGTCAGACATACATTATGTTTGACAATATTAACTATATTATATGTACTTTAAGTTGCGGGATTACAGGTTAAGAATAGTGTTTTATCATTATTAGTTACCCCAATATTTCCATATCATCTAACCTTGGTTTTAGACCCAAATGAATGTAACACCGAAGTATTATAGTAGTCAAAGTAAAATATGTTTTAGGTATTTCTGTGGACAAATAACACGTATAAACTAAACATATTTTGTATCTCTATATTTATCATACATCTACGCGCAATGTTAAAGCGCGCATAGGAACAAAATAGCCCCGTAGTATTCCAATCCCGTAGCCTATATTAACCTACAATATATTGTTCAGCGCAAAATTAAATTCCGATCACAATAGACAAACTGTAAATCGAAGCGGACATTTTTATTTCCCGTCGTGCGTAGGCCTTAGGGTAGAACTGTAATTCGCTTACAATAGGACTGGTCGCACGATATACGTTTAACTATGAACGCAATAGCGCTAATAACAGAGTACTAATCGAGTTACCGCTGTACGAGCCACACTGATGTTATTACAGAAACCGGCTGACAATAATACCAAACTCCTCGGAGGTAACCGCATTTACTGAGTCGGCAATTGATTTAGCATCGAGATTTCCCGCCCTATTTACGATATGTTTCTCGGATAGTGATCGTGTTGATGGCATTGTGGGTGTGGTCTCGGTCGCATACAGACAGATGAACATTCTTGTAAATAAGCCTCTCCCTACAACAATGAATAGGTTTTATTGATTAAGTCGTTTAGATTAGTAGATCAATATATACGCACACAAGCATATAACTGTAACAATCAATTATAAAATAAAACATGTTTAAACAACATTTAATGAGTTCTTCTTTTTAACGTATGGGATTATCACGATATAAGAGTATTTGAGTGTATATGAATATATATATATATATATATAAAAAATGTAAAGGTATCCAATGGAATTATATATATTTATTCATATAAGAGAAATGAGAAAATATGTTTTATATATTCATATTATATATAATCCACTCAGGAAATTAAAAAATAATATTTAACGTATAATATTGTCGTATTTTTAGTTACATATTATTTGTATCCGCTTTTTGCTTTTGGCTCAACTGTTTATGTCCCTAGTTAATATACAGTAAGGCGGTAAGCACTGCTTACATGACCACAGCAAAGCAACAATATTAATAAATAGCATCGCGGTCCTTATTGAAACTTTATACAGAACCTCTAGTTTAGTTCGGTATAAGGTTATTATTTAGTTTTGTTTGTTGTTTAGTAAAGTTTGGTTTAATGTAGTTAGTTGGGAAAAACAATTCTAAATAATTATGTCACAATTTAATTTTTCAATGGATATATCAGATGCGAATCTCACGAATAGTGTAGAGACCGATTATAAAGTCGTCTCCTATTGCGTGAAGAATCTTTCAGAACCTGGCGAGCCATAACAAATTGTAATACATGTCCGGAATAGACATCGCCGCGAGGATATCCCAATATCGGGTAAGCGATATCAATACCTGGCTATGACATTTCTAAATACAATCGTTGTTATCTGATAAAATATGTAGCACAAGCCGACAAAGTTTTCTATCGAAAACCATTTTTTTAGCCAATGTAATCGGTAGTTTGAATAAGAAAATAATGCTAAGCCAAACGGATCTAACTAGCTGAGCTAATTAACTCAGTGACTGGCTCATTGAGCCCATTGTGTGCCAGTAAACAGACCTCAATGCCAACTGAACGAGTCCAGTCAGCTTATACAAAGAGACTCAACTTATTAGTCAGCAACTAGGTAAATGAGATAATTTGTGGGGATAATAAGGGGCCAACCCACTACAGAGCCCCAGTAGTATAGTAGTGTGGTAGCCAACCCACTACAGGGCCCCAATAGTATAGTAGTGTGGTACAGTACCAGTATCGAAGAATGTCAGGTAATTCGAGGAACAGAACAAATACTTGGTACCCCATCAACGTATAAGGTATGACTATACGAGGTACCATCTAGGTCGCTTTTTTACGCGCCTTTCCAGTATGCGTGGCTATTATAGGTGACAGGGCGAGTAATTACTATCTGAGAGCAAGCGAACTAATTGGGCCCTTATATATTAGCCCACAGCATATTATACCTCGAGTTTGCAGCATTCGGTGCTGTTGTATGCCTCTAGTCGTGGGGCAGATGAGGCTTTTGGGAGATTAACACTTGAGATATTGTAGGTGTGACTTTCTTAGTCAAATCACTGGAGCGTATGATCTCTTTATTAGCCACGGCTGTAATAAAGGATAAAGAAGACATTGCTTCTGATCCTCTTAAACTCGTGTTACTGATAGAACAGAAGGGCTGTGCTAAGCTACGGGGATATGGATATGCGGGCTGTTGCGTTTAATCGCTTTGTGGCTGCGTATAAAGTGCGACAGGGGTGGGATAATGTACAACTAACGGGTGTCGATTTAGAGTATGGACAACGCATACAAAGTCTGCATGTTGGATACATACAACAATAAATAATTGAGAAATACATTTCTATATTGAGTTTAAACCGGTTAACACCAACATGTTGAGTCAATTATTAATATTACTACAATATACCAAGCAGCACGTCAATTGAATAATTACATAGTGTGTAATAAATGGTTTAATATATTATTCTAGAATACATATTATTAATTTTGAAATCAACATTAATGTCTGAATTCCCGCCCCTCTTCATCTTCAATACCTCATCTTTGTCAACTTATTTTATGCTAATTGCATTGTGCCTTGCAAAGCAAGTCAATGTAATGCAATGCAATCCAATGCAATATAATGCAATGCAATGCAATTTTATTCAATGCAATGCAATACAAGGCTATGCAATGCAATGCAATGCAATTTTATTCAATGCAATGCAATACAAGGCTATGCAATGCAATGCAATTTTATTCAATGCAATGCAATACAAGGCTATGCAATGCAATGCAATTTTATTCGATGCAATGCAATACAAGGCTATGCAATGCAATGCAATAAAATGCAAGGAAATGCAATTAGTTGCGATTATGTGCAAGTAAATACATTGTTGGCTAAATTTCGGTGCCAGTGGACCTGTAGGAAGTATTTCCTGGCGTTTTGTAAAAACATTTATATAATAATACTGTATATATATAATTGGAACACAAATTTACGTTTTTTTCGATGGCAGTATAATGATTTAAACGGGTAATGAAATTCTTAATATTTCAATAAATTAATTTCAAATAGTGCAGGGCGGTTAGAACCACATCACCGCAACCGTTTGGTATGTACGTATTCTACGTTGTACCTTAATGCGCTGCGCTTTGTGATGTAATTAAACTACCCGAAAAGCCAAACTCTAAATGGAGTTCGGTTTGAAACGCGATCGATCGATATATCACGATACAGCTCTATAACTGACTGACTGTCGGGGATTGAATTTATGTTGTATTGATCTGCCGATTACAACGTTTTGGATTTAGTATATACTAAATACGCCGGTTAACTGACTAACCAACTGTACAACTCTGATGGTATAAGGGTTGCGTTCGTGCATGGCATATAATTTGGGTTAATTTAACATCGAGAACATCGAGAACATCTACTACTGCAGTGATACGGCGCATAAAATAAGTAATTATATATCTGAATTCACGAAATTCATTCCAAATTCTCCTTTACGTTGGTTCTCTTAACTTTATTTTTATGATTTTTTAATGTTGCATAGTTAATTATCCATATATGTTCCAAATTTTACCGTATTTATATTTCTCACAGTTAACTTTATTTCCATTCCTCTATAATTTTTTACCCTTTTCACAATATTTCACACCCTCACCTTATACAAGTAATCTTGGTTTTCGAGGAAAATAAGTAAATTTTATACATTTCGCGGAAGTTATTTCACACTCCTCACTGGTGCACTCCTGAAGTGTACAATACCTAACGATGCGTATAGCTGGTAAGTCCCGGGTTCAATCCTTGCTGAGGCAGTTACAATTTCGTAACAATAATCGAGTTACGGTTGGGAGGGGGGAAAAAACGAGAGGTCGGATCTTTAGGGTGATCGAAAAGGTGTTCGTTAATGTAAGTGCCAATATAAAGCCCTAAAGATCCGACCTCTCGTTTTTCCCCCCTCCCAACCCTAACTCGATTATGTTTATCCCGGTGATCTGGGCCCGTAACTATCTTTGTAGAATTTCGTAACAATGGTTCGCAAACCTAACTGCTAACAGAATTATGGTGGGAAAGCTAAGAAAGTGTTTGTATGGCTACGTAGTGTTGAACCTTGGGGGTTAGTGTGGCACTCTCCATCTCTGTCCTGTCTTACTGGTAACTTCCAAGAGTTGTGTCTGGCTGTTTATAGTACTAAAACCGTGTACAGGTATAATAGGGTATGGTGTAGCAAGAAAACTATTACTATTAAGGCCTAACTGCAAGGGAATGGATCTACAACTTAACTAAATGTCACTGGTATGCTCATCAGTTCTAGCGCCCTCTGCCATTGCAATACCGAACTGAGAAATAACAAAACGTTCCTTTAGAGAGATTTAGCCAATCAGAGACGTTAACTCTTACCTATCTCCAGCAGTGAGCCTATAAGATGGATAAATATACCAGGCTGGATAACTATTTCATCATAATTCAATTGGTTCGTTTCATCGTTCAATGTTTGTCGATTTTCATAAAAGTTACGTTTGGAATTGGAACGTATAAAAACGTTATCTAAATTTGTTTAGTTGTTGCTGGGAAATTTAATTTAGTATAACGTTTAGGTTTATGTATTCACTAAACTGATACTTTATTTTATTATTGTTAGTTTTGCTAATTCGTCGTCCTTTTGCTTTTCAACAACTGTCGTGCTAATAGGGCCTCACTCCTCAGTATATATATTTATTCTTGAAGATATAACTTTTTGTGGAAGAGAGAAATATGATAAGAGACGATCTTCCGTTTAATAGCGACGTGTTGTCATCGAAAAATATTCTAGGTGAGAGAAATGCTCGGCTCAATTCGGTTTCAGTGCACCCACAATTGGTAAAGTGATTGTTTAATGTTTTGGTTAGAGAAGCCTGCCTCTGTAACCTGCACCTTTCCCTCAATTGGTATATGCATGTATAACAATACAGTACAGTACATCAGAAAATCACCGGTTTTTGGAACCTCAAAAAAATTCCAAGTGGGTGTATTGAAACCGAGTTTACGGGAAATATATCAACCGACCCTATTGGGGCTCGAACCCGGTACCTAGGTTTCAAAGTCCCGGTCATTATCAGCCGGGTGTGTGTGTACTAAGACCACTGAGCTACCAGGACGGATGGTGAATTATTTCGCGGATTTATTACGGCGGAGGTCATATCTTAAGTTTATGGTGTTGTATAGTATTTATAGTTTTTATTAATTAGTTATTATTGGGTGGTTGGTGGTTGGGGTTGGAGTCTAGACTTGGGGAGGGGATGGTGGGGGGGGGGGTGGGTGGGGGGGGGGGGGGGGCACGTATTTTTAATCAGATTACAGTAGAAAGTAAAATACCGGAGAAAAACTGAATTATTTTTTACTCGAATCCGAAAATTATTTAATTTCAAACTATTGGTCACCCGGTGACTTTTCATAGTTTTAGAATCTCATTTATAAAATTAGTTACCAGAACATTTATAAACCCCACTAAAGTTCTGTTCTTAGAACATTTATATAAGTTCTATAACTTGATTTATATATTTGTATAATTGTATTTAAAGCGATTAACCCTATTTTTTGTAATTCATCTGTATCTTTGAGTCAGATTTGTTTGGAAAACCAAGATTTCATGACTTTTCATAAAATTTTATGGGCTACCCAATAGAACAATCGCCATTTTTATGGCTGTTAGTTTCGTGGGACACGAAGAATCAAGTTAATGGATGGTCTTTGACCATATGGGGTTTTTGGGATGCAAATCACAAATATGACACTGAAAAACATCGTCCCTTATGGTTACGTTATTTTTGGATATCTGTCAATGGGCGGCACGAAAGATACAAGTAGCACAAATTTGATAATGAAAGATTATTTCTAAATCAACCTGATTTTTAGACATTATATGGGTTTTCTGGGACGCTGATCACGAATGTGATATCAAAAATATCGTATTATCCAACCAAGTTTTATTTTTGCTGTCTGAAATATTATGCTAACTTGTATTTTTCGTACCATCAGAAAAACACCAAAAATGATAGTTACGTTACCACTAATGATTTTTAACGAGGTGTCGTTATCAGCGACCTTGAAAACTTTTCAAAATCAGCGAAAATCGGCGACCTTTATCGTGATCAAAAAGTCTTATATCATCAAAATTGTAATTTTTGGGCCAAGATATAAAAATTTTAAAATGAGATATGGGGGTTATATATAAGTTTAATCCCCCAGACCAATTATACGTTGTATAATACCCCGGTTGCCAGTTAGGGTTGATAATATGCTGTTATCTTTATTAAGAGGTCGTATTTATGAAAGTCTTAGTACCGAGATAGTCCTAACTTGAATAAGTAAAACAAGAGATTTCCTCCCATATTATTACGATCGGCTTTGCTTTGCTATCAGTATGTATGTCACTGATATGTGTTGTGATGGTCCTGGGGGGAGAGATGACCATCTTCGGTTTTCTATCAGATGTCTGGTGGTACTGACTTTCACGGTATAGTTAGTAATTTTCACCTTGTTACAACATGAAATATAAATTAATTGAAACTCGATCAATTTATTTTTTTGAATTCATTTTGGCTTTTTTAACTATATATTTTTGATTTGACGATAAATTATCCTTTGTGCTTTGAGCTGATATGCTGATTTAAGACTGAGTCTAGACTGCAATATAATCTATGAGTTGCATCTATAAATAATCGTATATTTACATGAAATAAACCAAACAGTTGCCCAGTTATACCCTTTACACCCTATCGATTGTGGTTAGACAAACAAACAAAATAATCTGGATTAACAGAATATAATTTATTTCACAATAAACCAGACAACAACACATGTCTGGTACCGTCGTGTAGCAGAACTTCGGAACACAGACTCACAGACCCCAACATACAGAACTTCGGAACACAGACTCACAGACCCCAACATACAGAACTTCGGAACACAGACTCACAGACCCCAACATACAGAACTTCGGAACACAGACTCACAGACCCCAACACACACAGACTGTTAGTAGACGACCGTAGTATAATTTATTGCAGTTTGCTGATGGTTTGAACAGCTCTCACTTACATAAAACAATAATTATTTTACAATAATATAGGGCCGCTTAATTAATAAAGTAAATTAATATTGTTGGTGAATGTTAAAACACGAAATACAGGAGGAAACCAGAAGTAAGTCTCCCCTCTCTTGGCAGTTATCTGTATGGCGGGGGGGGGGGGGGGGGGGGGGTGGGGCGCCACACTTCCCCAGCCTTGTCCTGTCTGATGTCCTCCTTGTCGTGTCTGATTTCCGCCTTGTCCTGTCTCATGTCCGTCCAATATAGGAGTCCATGCTGGGCTCTAACTGCTGAGGACACCAAATCTCTGGATGGCACATTCACAAGAATGCTACGCCGGGTTCATTGTGTCAAGTACAATGCACACATCTCCAACCAGACGCACTATATAACATTGTAGGTGTCTCATTGGTTCCCCCAAGCTTGACACTAGAACAAAGCCGCCTCCGCTTTGCAGGACATTGCTTTCGCCGTGAGGTCCAGCTGTGATGCTTAGGTGTCCTCGTGGAGAAAATAAGCATGGTGGACCTGGACAGCTCATGACTTTCTAGAGACGCCTCTTAAAGGGCACTGACCTTGAAGATGCGGATAATCTCGCGAAAGTCATGGGGGATAGTGAGTAGTGGCGGTGCAATTTTGTCGATAAGCCGGCACAGCATTCTTAATGCACGCTGCATCACAGCAAGCCAATAATTGTAGCTGGGACATGGTGGTAGAACAAACATTTTTATTAAACCAGCACAGCATCTCAATGTTGAGCACTGCAGCTTCAATGCAGCAGGCCATTATAGTATAGTAATAGAAAAAACTCATGTCCGTCCGCCTTGATTTCTAAATTAATTATAATGATACATAAATAATATTACTTATCTTTTACTATTACTAATAAATACTATTTTATGATGCATCGGATTTTGATTAAATTAATTAATTAATTTGAATATTTTAGGTAATACCCGAGCACCGATCTGCGTTGGCTGTGGGTCTCTTATATTAGACCCGTTTGTCCTACGAGTCGCACCCGACCTTGAATGGCACTCGACTTGCCTTAAATGTTCCCAATGTCAATGTTTTCTCGATGAATCTATAACTTGTTTCGTTCGCGATGGAAAAACCTACTGCAAACGGGATTACACAAGGTGGGTAGACGGGATTACACAAGGTGGGTAGACGGGATTACACAAGGTGGGTAGACGGGATTACACAAGGTGGGTAGACGGGATTACACAAGGTGGGTAGACGGGATTACACAAGGTGGGTAGACGGGATTACACAAGGTTGGTAGACGGGATTACACAAGGTGGGTAGACGGGATTACACAAGGTGGGTAGACGGGATTACACAAGGTGGGTAGACGGGATTACACAAGGTGGGTAGACGGGATTACACAAGGTGGGTAGACGGGATTACACAAGGTGGGTAGACGGGATTACACAAGGTGGGTAGACGGGATTACACAAGGTGGGTAGACGGGATTACACAAGGTGGGTGGTAGACGGGATTACACAAGGTGGGTTGGTAGACGGGATTACACAAGGTGGGTAGACGGGATTACACAAGGTGGGTAGACGGGATTACACAAGGTGGGTAGACGGGATTACACAAGGTGGGTAGACGGGATTACACAAGGTGGGTAGACGGGATTACACAAGGTTGGTAGACGGGATTACACAAGGTGGGTTGGTAGACGGGATTACACAAGGTGGGTAGACGGGATTACACAAGGTGGGTAGACGGGATTACACAAGGTGGGTAGACGGGATTACACAAGGTGGGTAGACGGGATTACACAAGGTGGGTAGACGGGATTACACAAGGTGGGTAGACGGGATTACACAAGGTGGGTAGACGGGATTACACAAGGTTGGTAGACGGGATTACACAAGGTGGGTAGACGGGATTACACAAGGTGGGTAGACGGGATTACACAAGGTGGGTAGACGGGATTACACAAGGTGGGTAGACGGGATTACACAAGGTGGGTAGACGGGATTACACAAGGTTGGTAGACGGGATTACACAAGGTGGGTAGACGGGATTACACAAGGTGGGTAGACGGGATTACACAAGGTGGGTAGACGGGATTACACAAGGTGGGTAGACGGGATTACACAAGGTGGGTAGACGGGATTACACAAGGTGGGTAGACGGGATTACACAAGGTGGGTAGACGGGATTACACAAGGTTGGTAGACGGGATTACACAAGGTTGGTAGACGGGATTACACAAGGTGGGTGGACGGGATTACACAAGGTGGGTAGACGGGATTACACAAGGTGGGTAGACGGGATTACACAAGGTTGGTAGACGGGATTACACAAGGTGGGTAGACGGGATTACACAAGGTTGGTAGACGGGATTACACAAGGTGGGTAGACGGGATTACACAAGGTGGGTAGACGGGATTACACAAGGTGGGTAGACGGGATTACACAAGGTGGGTAGACGGGATTACACAAGGTGGGTAGACGGGATTACACAAGGTGGGTAGACGGGATTACACAAGGTGGGTAGACGGGATTACACAAGGTGGGTAGACGGGATTACACAAGGTGGGTAGACGGGATTACACAAGGTGGGTAGACGGGATTACACAAGGTGGGTAGACGGGATTACACAAGGTGGGTAGACGGGATTACACAAGGTGGGTAGACGGGATTACACAAGGTGGGTAGACGGGATTACACAAGGTGGGTAGACGGGATTACACAAGGTGGGTAGACGGGATTACACAAGGTTGGTAGACGGGATTACACAAGGTGGGTAGACGGGATTACACAAGGTGGGTAGACGGGATTACACAAGGTGGGTAGACGGGATTACACAAGGTTGGTAGACGGGATTACACAAGGTGGGTAGACGGGATTACACAAGGTGGGTAGACGGGATTACACAAGGTGGGTAGACGGGATTACACAAGGTGGGTAGACGGGATTACACAAGGTGGGTAGACGGGATTACACAAGGTGGGTAGACGGGATTACACAAGGTGGGTAGACGGGATTACACAAGGTGGGTAGACGGGATTACACAAGGTGGGTAGACGGGATTACACAAGGTGGGTAGACGGGATTACACAAGGTGGGTAGACGGGATTACACAAGGTGGGTAGACGGGATTACACAAGGTGGGTAGACGGGATTACACAAGGTGGGTAGACGGGATTACACAAGGTGGGTAGACGGGATTACACAAGGTGGGTAGACGGGATTACACAAGGTGGGTAGACGGGATTACACAAGGTGGGTAGACGGGATTACACAAGGTGGGTAGACGGGATTACACAAGGTGGGTAGACGGGATTACACAAGGTGGGTAGACGGGATTACACAAGGTGGGTAGACGGGATTACACAAGGTGGGTAGACGGGATTACACAAGGTGGGTAGACGGGATTACACAAGGTGGGTAGACGGGATTACACAAGGTTGGTAGACGGGATTACACAAGGTGGGTAGACGGGATTACACAAGGTGGGTAGACGGGATTACACAAGGTTGGTAGACGGGATTACACAAGGTGGGTAGACGGGATTACACAAGGTGGGTAGACGGGATTACACAAGGTGGGTAGACGGGATTACACAAGGTTGGTGAGACGGGATTACACAAGGTGGGTAGACGGGATTACACAAGGTGGGTAGACGGGATTACACAAGGTGGGTAGACGGGATTACACAAGGTGGGTAGACGGGATTACACAAGGTGGGTAGACGGGATTACACAAGGTGGGTAGACGGGATTACACAAGGTGGGTAGACGGGATTACACAAGGTTGGTAGAGCGGGATTACACAAGGTGGGTAGACGGGATTACACAAGGTGGGTAGACGGGATTACACAAGGTGGGTAGACGGGATTACACAAGGTGGGTAGACGGGATTACACAAGGTTGGTAGACGGGATTACACAAGGTGGGTAGACGGGATTACACAAGGTGGGTAGACGGGATTACACAAGGTGGGTAGACGGGATTACACAAGGTGGGTAGACGGGATTACACAAGGTGGGTAGACGGGATTACACAAGGTGGGTAGACGGGATTACACAAGGTGGGTAGACGGGATTACACAAGGTGGGTAGACGGGATTACACAAGGTGGGTAGACGGGATTACACAAGGTGGGTAGACGGGATTACACAAGGTTGGTGAGCGGGATTACACAAGGTGGGTAGACGGGATTACACAAGGTGGGTAGACGGGATTACACAAGGTGGGTAGACGGGATTACACAAGGTGGGTAGACGGGATTACACAAGGTGGGTAGACGGGATTACACAAGGTGGGTAGACGGGATTACACAAGGTGGGTAGACGGGATTACACAAGGTGGGTAGACGGGATTACACAAGGTGGGTAGACGGGATTACACAAGGTGGGTAGACGGGATTACACAAGGTGGGTAGACGGGATTACACAAGGTGGGTAGACGGGATTACACAAGGTGGGTAGACGGGATTACACAAGGTGGGTAGACGGGATTACACAAGGTGGGTAGACGGGATTACACAAGGTGGGTAGACGGGATTACACAAGGTGGGTAGACGGGATTACACAAGGTGGGTAGAGCGGGATTACACAAGGTGGGTAGACGGGATTACACAAGGTGGGTAGACGGGATTACACAAGGTGGGTAGACGGGATTACACAAGGTGGGTAGACGGGATTACACAAGGTGGGTAGACGGGATTACACAAGGTGGGTAGACGGGATTACACAAGGTGGGTAGACGGGATTACACAAGGTTGGTGAGCGGGATTACACAAGGTGGGTAGACGGGATTACACAAGGTGGGTAGACGGGATTACACAAGGTGGGTAGACGGGATTACACAAGGTGGGTAGACGGGATTACACAAGGTGGGTAGACGGGATTACACAAGGTGGGTAGACGGGATTACACAAGGTGGGTAGACGGGATTACACAAGGTTGGTGAGCGGGATTACACAAGGTGGGTAGACGGGATTACACAAGGTGGGTAGACGGGATTACACAAGGTTGGTGAGCGGGATTACACAAGGTGGGTAGACGGGATTACACAAGGTGGGTAGACGGGATTACACAAGGTGGGTGGACGGGATTACACAAGGTTGGTAGACGGGATTATACAAGGTGGGTAGACGGGATTACACAAGGTGGGTAGACGGGATTACACAAGGTGGGTAGACGGGATTACACAAGGTTGGTGAGCGGGATTACACAAGGTGGGTAGACGGGATTACACAAGGTGGGTAGACGGGATTACACAAGGTGGGTAGACGGGATTACACAAGGTGGGTAGACGGGATTACACAAGGTGGGTAGACGGGATTACACACGGTGGGTAGACGGGATTACACAAGGTGGGTAGACGGGATTACACAAGGTTGGTGAGCGGGATTACACAAGGTGGGTAGACGGGATTACACAAGGTGGGTAGACGGGATTACACAAGGTTGGTAGACGGGATTACACAAGGTTGGAAGACGGAATTACACAAGGTTGGTAGACGGGATTACACAAGGTGGGTAGACGGGATTACACAAGGTTGGTAGACGGGATTACACAAGGTGGGTAGACGGGATTACACAAGGTGGGTAGACGGGATTACACAAGGTTGGTGAGCGGGATTACACAAGGTGGGTAGACGGGATTACACAAGGTGGGTAGACGGGATTACACAAGGTGGGTAGACGGGATTACACAAGGTTGGTAGACGGGATTACACAAGGTGGGTAGACGGGATTACACAAGGTGGGTAGACGGGATTACACAAGGTTGGTGAGCGGGATTACACAAGGTGGGTAGACGGGATTACACAAGGTGGGTAGACGGGATTACACAAGGTGGGTAGACGGGATTACACAAGGTGGGTAGACGGGATTACACAAGGTGGGTAGACGGGATTACACAAGGTTGGTGAGCGGGATTACACAAGGTGGGTAGACGGGATTACACAAGGTGGGTAGACGGGATTACACAAGGTGGGTAGACGGGATTACACAAGGTTGGTAGACGGGATTACACAAGGTGGGTAGACGGGATTACACAAGGTGGGTAGACGGGATTACACAAGGTGGGTAGACGGGATTACACAAGGTTGGTGAGCGGGATTACACAAGGTGGGTAGACGGGATTACACAAGGTGGGTAGACGGGATTACACAAGGTGGGTAGACGGGATTACACAAGGTTGGTAGACGGGATTACACAAGGTGGGTAGACGGGATTACACAAGGTGGGTAGACGGGATTACACAAGGTTGGTGAGCGGGATTACACAAGGTGGGTAGACGGGATTACACAAGGTGGGTAGACGGGATTACACAAGGTGGGTAGACGGGATTACACAAGGTGGGTAGACGGGATTACACAAGGTGGGTAGACGGGATTACACAAGGTTGGTGAGCGGGATTACACAAGGTGGGTAGACGGGATTACACAAGGTGGGTAGACGGGATTACACAAGGTGGGTAGACGGGATTACACAAGGTTGGTAGACGGGATTACACAAGGTGGGTAGACGGGATTACACAAGGTGGGTAGACGGGATTACACAAGGTTGGTGAGCGGGATTACACAAGGTGGGTAGACGGGATTACACAAGGTGGGTAGACGGGATTACACAAGGTGGGTAGACGGGATTACACAAGGTGGGTAGACGGGATTACACAAGGTGGGTAGACGGGATTACACAAGGTGAGTAGACGGGATTACACAAGGTGAGTAGACGGGATTACACAAGGTGAGTAGACGGGATTACACAAGGTTGGTCTCTTCAATTTTCTTTAATTTTCATTATCGTGTGCATATATATGTTAGCAATTTTTTTTTCAAAGAAATGCGTTTTTGTAAACTGGTCTGACTTTTATTTTTTATATATTTTCGGCTAAACATTTATTTTCTATCATTAATTTTGACCCGAGTTTTGTGGCGTTGCGTATTGAGATTATCAGTATATGTGGGCCATGTATATGAGTGTACGAATATAAATTGGTACATGGGATATATCTGGGTGAATTGTAATTGTAAACTGTTTGGTCCTCCATAATTAGCGTTTCCAGTAGAGTTTAACGAAGCTTTACTGAGTGGTGATGCCGTGAAGGGACTTGCAGGACATTAGGTTTGCCCCTTTGCGGTATATGCAGCCATAGAACTGCGGTTTAGTTGAATTCGTCATTGTCCGGCTGCCCCACCAGTTTAACGGAAACATTTCTGCAACCGGGACACGTAATAATTTGACCCACCCTGACAGGGTTAGGTTTCTTCATCTGGACTCTATCTGAGACCATTATTCGACTTTTTTTTGACTCGTACTGTAACATTTAAGCCCACTCCGCCTCTTTTGTCTGTCCCTTAGAACTGGGGGCAATGATGAATGATACCGAGGTTCTTGTGGAGATATGTATTTTAGTTTTGTTTAATTTGCGAGGAAATCCTTTACCATATCGACTGTTCAATGTCTATCAAGCCAATTATGTTTGCTAACTAAACCAATTAACAGCATCATAACCTACCGTACCTAAATGGCTCCTTTTCTTTGTAAAACTTACGACTGAATATCTACGTTACTACGTTGTGTCAGAATGAATATATTATTTCTACATCACGTTTATATAAAAACGACCCGAAGACATTCAATTATAATCTTAAAATAATCTGGTTTATTAATCATCTCATGTGAGGTGAGGGAGTGCCTCTAACTCGTCCTTGGAGTGAGGTTTTCCTGTTAAAGCCTTTAACAGACAAACCTCTCCCTGTTTGACTACCAATTTATTCCGAATATAAATTCCCCAGTAATTTGCGACTCTTTCCTGTCCCTCCAAGGAGGTTAGATTCCCTCCCTAATTGCCCCCCCCCCCCCCCCCCGAGTAGATTTATCTATCCATTTAAGCGACAAACGGATTCACCTTGATGGATCAACTCAAATGATTCGGGTTGATTGTTTCAGATTATTTGGGTCGAAGTGCGCCAAATGTGGATTGGGATTCAATAAAACCGATTTGGTAATGAAGACAAGAGGAGGGAGTAAGATTTACCACGTCGATTGTTTCAGATGTTCTACTTGCAGTGTGCAGTTAATTACAGGTGAGTTGTAAAGTTATAAGTTCTACTTGCAGTTAATTACAGGTGAGTTGTAAAGTTATAAGTTCAACTTGCAGTTAATTACAGGTGAGTTGTAAAGTTATAAGTTCTACTTGCAGTTAATTACAGGTGAGTTGTAAAGTTATAAGTTCTACTTGCAGTTAATTACAGGTGAGTTGTAAAGTTATAAGTTCTACTTGCAGTTAATTACAGGTGAGTTGTAAAGTTATAAGTTCTACTTGCAGTTAATTACAGGTGAGTTGTAAAGTTATAAGTTCTACTTTCAGTTAATTACAGGTGAGTTGTAAAGTTATAAGTTCTACTTGCAGTTAATTACAGGTGAGTTGTAAAGTTATAAGTTCTACTTGCAGTTAATTACAGGTGAGTTGTAAAGTTATAAGTTCTACTTTCAGTTAATTACAGGTGAGTTGTAAAGTTATAAGTTCTACTTGCAGTTAATTACAGGTGAGTTGTAAAGTTATAAGTTCTACTTGCAGTTAATTACAGGTGAGTTGTAAAGTTATAAGTTCTACTTGCATTTAATTACAGGTGAGTTGTAAAGTTATAAGTTCTACTTGTAGTTAATTACAGGTGAGTTGTAAAGTTATAAATTCTACTTGTAGTTAATTACAGGTGAGTTGTAAAGTTATAAGTTCTACTTGCAGTTAATTACAGGTGAGTTGTAAAGTTATAAGTTCTACTTGCAGTTAATTACAGGTGAGTTGTAAAGTTATAAGTTCTACTTGCAGTTAATTACAGGTGAGTTGTAAAGTTATAAGTTCTACTTGCAGTTAATTACAGGTGAGTTGTAAAGTTATAAGTTCTACTTGCAGTTAATTACAGGTGAGTTGTAAAGTTATAAGTTCTACTTGCAGTTAATTACAGGTGAGTTGTAAAGTTATAAGTTCTACTTGCAGTTAATTACAGGTGAGTTGTAAAGTTATAAGTTCTACTTGCAGTTAATTACAGGTGAGTTGTAAAGTTATAAGTTCTATTTGCAGTTAATTACAGGTGAGTTGTAAAGTTATAAGTTCTACTTGCAGTTAATTACAGGTGAGTTGTAAAGTTATAAGTTCTACTTGCAGTTAATTACAGGTGAGTTGTAAAGTTATAAGTTCTACTTGCAGTTAATTACAGGTGAGTTGTAAAGTTATAAGTTCTACTTGCAGTTAATTACAGGTGAGTTGTAAAGTTATAAGTTCTACTTGCAGTTAATTACAGGTGAGTTGTAAAGTTATAAGTTCTACTTGCAGTTAATTACAGGTGAGTTGTAAAGTTATAAGTTCTACTTGCAGTTAATTACAGGTGAGTTGTAAAGTTATAAGTTCTACTTGCAGTTAATTACATGTGAGTTGTAAAGTTATAAGTTCTACTTGCAGTTAATTACAGGTGAGTTGTAAAGTTATAAGTTCTACTTGCAGTTAATTACAGGTGAGTTGTAAAGTTATAAGTTCTACTTGCAGTTAATTACATGTGAGTTGTAAAGTTATAAGTTCTACTTGCAGTTAATTACAGGTGAGTTGTAAAGTTATAAGTTCTACTTGCAGTTAATTACAGGTGAGTTGTAAAGTTATAAGTTCTACTTGCAGTTAATTACAGGTGAGTTGTAAAGTTATAAGTTCTACTTGCAGTTAATTACAGGTGAGTTGTAAAGTTATAAGTTCTATTTGCAGTTAATTACAGGTGAGTTGCAAAGTTATAAGTTCTACTTGCAGTTAATTACAGGTGAGTTGTAAAGTTATAAGTTCTACTTGCAGTTAATTACAGGTGAGTTGTAAAGTTATAAGTTCTACTTGCAGTTAATTACAGGTGAGTTGTAAAGTTATAAGTTCTACTTGCAGTTAATTACAGGTGAGTTGTAAAGTTATAAGTTCTACTTGCAGTTAATTACAGGTGAGTTGTAAAGTTATAAGTTCTACTTGCAGTTAATTACAGGTGAGTTGTAAAGTTATAAGTTCTACTTGCAGTTAATTACATGTGAGTTGTAAAGTTATAAGTTCTACTTGCAGTTAATTACAGGTGAGTTGTAAAGTTATAAGTTCTACTTGCAGTTAATTACAGGTGAGTTGTAAAGTTATAAGTTCTACTTGCAGTTAATTACAGGTGAGTTGTAAAGTTATAAGTTCTACTTGCAGTTAATTACATGTGAGTTGTAAAGTTATAAGTTCTACTTGCAGTTAATTACAGGTGAGTTGTAAAGTTATAAGTTCTACTTGCAGTTAATTACAGGTGAGTTGTAAAGTTATAAGTTCTACTTGCAGTTAATTACAGGTGAGTTGTAAAGTTATAAGTTCTACTTGCAGTTAATTACAGGTGAGTTGTAAAGTTATAAGTTCTACTTGCAGTTAATTACAGGTGAGTTGTAAAGTTATAAGTTCTACTTGCAGTGTACAGTATATATATCATGGGATATAACGTTGGATTTATAATTACACATCAATCTATCATTCTGATTTTATGTCGCTTTATACTAAATAACTTTTAGTTCCCAAAACAAAATTATCAACATAAGGTAAGATAAAACAAAATCATTATTCAGAATATATAAATAGTGTTTTTTAGTAAAAGTCGGAAAGAAATAAACCAAAACAGGTAAAAAAAAAAGAACAAGTAAACAGGTTTTTAGTTCCCAAAACAGGTTTTATGTGGCGCCTAATTTCCCATCACTACTCCCTAAAACATTTAATGCATTTCACTTCCCCACACATGTTGCCTTTCGCGTTACAACATTAAATGGTTACTCCGAATGTAATAAAGCCTTTTGTTATCGTGTGGTTTTGTTTAATCTAACTTTGTGTTTAAAGAAAGAAAGTAAAGGAACGGCTGACTGAAACCCACCGTGTCCCTTTGGTGGTATAAAGGCGAAACAGCAATGTTTGGACAAACAAAATTATTCCAACTCTGTTATATTTATAATTTACGGTTAGCTTGCTATGCAGTTTACTCACAGAGACCCATACGATTTAGTTATTAACGGGTATACAAATTCACATCCACAAAGTATGAGTGCTGAAAAGGGAAAGTGCTAGCTATAATGGCCGGAAAACTGATATAACCAAAGCAATAAACAACCCAAGAATACATACAGTTTTTGGTTTTGTTCTGTTTTTATTCTTGTAATAAACACAAACTTTATATAGCATCATATAGGTAACAACTTTATATTGAAAACCCTAAATTTATACATGAGGGTTTGGTTATTCTTTACAATCTTACTGTCCGTTTGTTTAATTAATAAATAATTTATTTTTCATTTTTTTAGGTGACAAATTTGTAGTTCGAGATGATGGAATCTATTGTGAGGAAGATAATCAGGTTATAGAGAGAGCTGAGCTTGTAGAGTTTACAAATAATAACAACAATAACAACAACAACACAAAAACTAGTGCAATGCAGTCCGGTTAGTTTTATTTTATCAATAAATAATGTTGTTATCTGGGTTGTTTATTTTTATAAAAATTCTTATTTACATACAAAAATAAAATGATAAAAAAATTTTTATGTGTTTTGTAAAAAAATTAATGAGATTTTTTTCTGTATATGTAATTTTCGGAATTAACATTTTGTTTAAGCTTAGCATTGTAATACATAAGCACTTCCATACACTCTTATTTTACAATAATACCGTCATTTTGCTAAAATATGCATAGCAACTACTATCACACACCTCTTCACACCATCGCATCCATTGCAAATAGTTTAATGCAACTCATTAAACTGTCTTTACGCCATTATATGAATATATTATACGTTGTTTAACAACAATCAGATAAGTCTAGTTCACTGTGCGTGGGTTTATTCCGGTTTACATTACTGTAAACATTGAATTGTTTACTCCCAACCAACATTGTCGTAAGATTCGGTCACACCTGATAATCTCCAGCAAATATTAGGGGCGTAGCGTATACGGATGTTTGGCCGCGTTGTATACACGGGAATAATACGCGTTGTTTATCAGCTATATCGGACTTTATTTACCGGTATATAAACGTAGAGAAGGTGATCTCTTTATAAAGTTACAGACAAATATAAGAGATAATGACTGGGACGGATTAAATACGGGTTTATTTGTTAGATGTTTGATAATCAAAGATACACCAAATCGGTCTATTATCAGCTAATTAACTACGTTATTTGATATCAATTACCATCATTGTTATATTATTATCATCATACTTGTTTAATATGAATCTATTATAGTAGATCTACATTATTAGTGACCTTTGTATATTTGGTATAGTAAATCCGTTATGATGGTTTATTGAAGTTTGATTATTCCACATCAGAATTATCCACTAGAAATGAACATCTACTACTGTCCTGAATCATTGTATAGGTTGCTACTAACTAGTAAAACCGAGCATCACCCTGTAGAATGAATGTCGATGTACACCGTTACCGGCGGCGCGATAACAACCAACCTATTCTAAAGCTCATCATGTGCTCATCAAGTGTTAGCACATGAGCAATCTTTTTAATTTAAAATGATTCATAAAGTAGGACTTATTGTAATGTGGGAAGGGAAGGCGAGAACGGTTACTCCAGAAAGATCTTGATTATAATAAAAACGTTTGTGGGAGTTTATATGTTTGTGAAATTCAACCAAATTTTATTTTCTTTAAATATTATTGTATTTCATTAATTAATTGTCTTCTCATTAATTAATTAGCCTCTCATTAACTTTCGCAGACCAATCGGTTACTTTACAATCGCGTTCCCATGGCAGCACTAAATCCTCTCCGTCCTCGGACCACAAACCCACCCGAGTGCGAACGGTACTCAACGAGAAACAACTCTCTACGCTCCGCACCTGTTACGCGGCCAACGCGCGGCCCGACGCGTTGATGCGGGAACAGTTGTCGGACATGACGGGACTGAGTGGCCGGGTTATCCGAGTCTGGTTCCAGAACAAGCGCTGCAAGGATAAGAAACGGAGTATGCATATCAAATCGCAGATGGAGCTGCAAGGCAAACAGGTTGGTGTCCCGTTAAATAACCTATAACTGGAACTGCATAGACTTGAAATCACCTCCGCGTGGGTTTTGTTTAGTGTTTAACATGAATGGGAAAATCTTTAGCATTATTTATCCAGTGATTGCTGCTCGCTCCTCACCACAATATGTTTGATCTTCAACAATAAACACTTCCTCCAGAGCTTTTGCTATGAGTTTTATAGTTTTACAAACTCTAAGTAACTGGTTCGATCCCACCTTGACGCTTTGATATTTTGTGACGACTGAATGCAACTTGTCTCTCGGATATTAACCGTAGAATTTAAATTAATAAACTAACTTTGTGCGATTAACTGCGGCTGTTATGCAATAGAGACATACAGATGGATTCATTGCAACCGCATAGGAATGTTGGGTGGCCTCAACCCCTCACGGAGCTGATAACCCAACACTAATTACTCAGTGCAGGGCCCTTACAACCCAACATTCTCGCCTTATCTTCCTTTTACGGCACAAAAGCTCTCCTCCCATTTCGCATCTAAATACCTCGGCGATTTGGACGGCAGTTAATAACGGCAACTCTAGACGGATTACGAGCTGATAATATATCGGATTGGGTGACCTGTTACCCGCGTACATCTGTGCTCGTATTCGCGCACCGTTGGGCATCGTTACGCTCGGCTGAACGCACCCTCTCTGCTCGGTACTGCGACTCCAGTAATATATCCGTATTTGAGAACGGAAGAATCTCAGGTTTCCTGTTTAAAACCTTTATTATAGAGTTAAACGTTTCGGTCAGTATGTTTTCTTTCAAAAAGTTCCTTTATAACTTTTATTGTTTAAATTTCTTCAGCATTCAATGACGGGTGTTGCCATGGTAGCCTCGAGTCCCGTCCGACAGGACGCCAATCTCCATGGCAACCAGGTAGAGGTTCAGTCCTTCCAGCCCTTATGGAGTCACGGGGGACCGGTTGACGACAATAGTTATATGTCAATATCGAATTCGATGTCCAAAGGAGATCTACATTCCGATTACATGGTGGGTTTTAATATTATAGCTTCAGAAATTATAGAAACCATGGCCCGTAATGTAGTGTCATTTAGTATTGATACCCCCCCCCCCCCAGCCCAGTCATCATCATTCATCATTTAAATTTGAAACACAAAAGTAGGCTGTAGGCCATTTTATTCTATTTAATAAATACTCAACGTTCTGGAACATTTTGTTTATGTATGAATAGAGTTATTGTATGCGCATACCATTCTAGCACACCGTGTCATGTGATAAATAATACGTTCTAGAACATCGTGTATTTATTAAATAGAATAAATGGCCTTCAGCTAACGATATATTCTTGCAATATTTTGATTGCCTATAACTCAGCTGTTTCTCATGTTTATTTTGGATTGTCGATGTACCTGCCAATAACTTGGGCTGCGGGTATAAATAAGATACCATACTATATACTTAGTTGTAGACACCAAACACATTGTATATACTGCACAATAAAAGCACATATTGTACAGCCAACCTGTTGCAACATTTTAATTGAGTTAATGACAACTTTTAATGGCGACTTTATATTATATGTAACAGATTTGGATGGTTTCTATTGTACAAAAGTAATACTGATGGTAGATCGCCAGAGGCAACAAGTGTAGAGTTAATACCAGTAGAAAAGGGAAATTTCAATCCATCTGTTTTTTTAAGAAAGGTTTACTTAGGTTGGCTTATTGGCAGAAACAGCTGTAAATGGTTTGCTATTCAACGCATTGTACATAATTCATTGTATTGTATAGTCCAGCCAGATTGAGATTGCTCCTGTATCCATAGTATATTATATTGTTAACAACTTCTTGTAAAGCCTTATTTATATGTTCGAGCGTGATTAAATGTAACTGTTTTTATCACTCTCTGACTTTACTAGAGTAATTATGCCGTGTCAAAATTATGCCGCGTCACTAACATAGAAATAACGCATGTTACTGAACACAAATGTTCTAGAACTACTATTACAATAGGTAGCAGTTACTGAACACAAATGTTCTAGAACTACTATTACAATAGGTAAACGCATGTTACTGAACACAAATGTTCTATAACTACTATTACAATAGGTAGCAGTTACTGAACACAAATGTTCTAGAACTACTATTACAAAAGGTAGCAGTTACTGAACACAAATGTTCTAGAACTACTATTACAATAGGTAGCAGTTACTGAACACAAATGTTCTAGAACTATTATTACAATAGGTAGCAGTTACTGAACACAAATGTTCTAGAACTATTATTACAATAGGTAGCAGTTACTGAACACAAATGTTCTAGAACTACTATTACAAAAGGTAGCAGTTACTGAACACAAATGTTCCTGAACTACTATTACAATAGGTAGCAGTTACTGAACACAAATGTTCTAGAACTACTATTACAATAGGTAGCAGTTACTGAACACAAATGTTCTAGAACTATTATTACAATAGGTAGCAGTTACTGAACACAAATGTTCCTGAACTACTGTTACAATAGGTAGCAGTTACTGAACACAAATGTTCTAGAACTACTATTACAATAGGTAGCAGTTACTGAACACAAATGTTCTAGAACTATTATTACAATAGGTAGCAGTTACTGAACACAAATGTTCTAGAACTATTATTACAATAGGTAGCAGTTACTGAACACAAATGTTCTAGAACTATTATTACAATAGGTAGCAGTTACTGAACACAAATGTTCTAGAACTATTATTACAATAGGTAGCAGTTACTGAACACAAATGTTCTAGAACTATTATTACAATAGGTAGCAGTTACTGAACACAAATGTTCTAGAACTATTATTACAATAGGTAGCAGTTACTGAACACAAATGTTCTAGAACTATTATTACAATAGGTAGCAGTTACTGAACACAAATGTTCTAGAACTATTATTACAATAGGTAGCAGTTACTGAACACAAATGTTCTAGAACTACTATTACAATAGGTAGCAGTTACTGAACACAAATGTTCCTGAACTACTATTACAATAGGTAGCAGTTACTGAACACAAATGTTCTAGAACTATTATTACAATAGGTAGCAGTTACTGAACACAAATGTTCTAGAACTACTATTACAAAAGGTAGCAGTTACTGAACACAAATGTTCTAGAACTACTTCTATTACAATAGGTAGCAGTTACTGAACACAAATGTTCTAGAACTACTATTATTACAATAGGTAGCAGTTACTGAACACAAATGTTCCTGAACTACTGTTACAATAGGTAGCAGTTACTGAACACAAATGTTCTAGAACTACTATTACAATAGGTAGCAGTTACTGAACACAAATGTTCTAGAACTATTATTACAATAGGTAGCAGTTACTGAACACAAATGTTCTAGAACTATTATTACAATAGGTAGCAGTTACTGAACACAAATGTTCTAGAACTACTATTACAATAGGTAGCAGTTACTGAATACAAATGTTCTAGAACTACTATTACAAAAGGTAGCAGTTACTGAACACAAATGTTCCTGAACTACTATTACAATAGGTAGCAGTTACTGAACACAAATGTTCTATAACTATTATTACAATAGGTAGCAGTTACTGAACACAAATGTTCTAGAACTATTATTACAATAGGTAGCAGTTACTGAACACAAATGTTCTAGAACTATTATTACAATAGGTAGCAGTTACTGAACAGAAATGTTCCTGAACTACTATTACAATAGGTAGCAGTTACTGAACACAAATGTTCTAGAACTACTATTACAATAGGTAGCAGTTACTGAACACAAATGTTCTAGAACTACTATTACAATAGGTAGCAGTTACTGAACACAAATGTTCTAGAACTATTATTACAATAGGTAGCAGTTACTGAACACAAATGTTCTAGAACTACTATTACAATAGGTAAACGCATGTTACTGAACACAAATGTTCTAGAACTATTATTACAATAGGTAACAGTTTTGTGGCAACATATGGCTGACACCGATCTCGTTACTAATAAACTTTCCTTCCCATCCTATCTCAAAAACTCTGCCACTTCGTACGAGTTTCCACTCGCTACGCTCTTGTAATAACCACACTCGCGGTTGACTTTAATCAGCAACTAGCTACTAAACATTTATAATTATATATTGACCAACTAAATTGATAAATAATAAATGCGAAACTCAAAATGTTGCGCAGAGACTTGTAAGGGGCTGTAATGTCACGCGACTTGTAAGGGGTTGTAATGTCACGCGACTTGTAAGGGGCTGTAATGTCACGATACTTGTAAGGGGCTGTAATGTCACTCGACTTGTGAGGGGCTGTAATGTTACGCGACTTGTAAGGGGCTGTAATGTCACGCGACTTATAAGGGGCTGTAATGTCACGCGACTTGTAAGGGGCTGTAATGTCACGCGACTTGTAAGGGGCTGTAATGTCACGCGACTTGTAAGGGGCTGTAATGTCACGCGACTTGTAAGGGGCTGTAATGTCACGCGACTTGTAAGGGGTTGTAATGTCACGCGACTTGTAAGGGGCTGTAATGTCACGATACTTGTAAGGGGCTGTAATGTCACTCGACTTGTGAGGGGCTGTAATGTTACGCGACTTGTAAGGGGCTGTAATGTCACGCGACTTATAAGGGGCTGTAATGTCACGCGACTTGTAAGGGGCTGTAATGTCACGCGACTTGTAAGGGGCTGTAATGTCACGCGACTTGTAAGGGGCTGTAATGTCACGCGACTTGTAAGGGGCTGTAATGTCACGCGACTTGTAAGGGGCTGTAATGTCACGCGACTTGTAAGGGGCTGTAATGTCACGCGACTTGTAAGGGGCTGTAATGTCACGCGACTTGTAAGGGGCTGTAATGTCACGCGACTTGTAAGGGGCTGTAATGTCACGCGACTTGTAAGGGGCTGTAATGTCACGCGACTTGTAAGGGGCTGTAATGTCACGCGACTTGTAAGGGGCTGTAATGTCACGCGACTTATAAGGGGCTGTAATGTCACGCGACTTGTAAGGGGCTGTAATGTCACGCGACTTGTAAGGGGCTGTAATGTCACGCGACTTGTAAGGGGCTGTAATGTCACGCGACTTGTAAGGGGCTGTAATGTCACGCGACTTGTAAGGGGCTGTAATGTCACTCGACTTGTAAGGGGTTGTAATGTCACGCGACTTGTAAGGGGCTGTAATGTCACGCGACTTGTAAGGGGCTGTAATGTCACTCGACTTGTAAGGGGCTGTAATGTTACGCGACTTATAAGGGGCTGTAATGTCACGCGACTTGTAAGGGGCTGTAATGTCACTCGACTTGTAAGGGGTTGTAATGTCACGCGACTTGTAAGGGGCTGTAATGTCACGCGACTTGTAAGGGGCTGTAATGTCACGCGACTTGTAAGGGGCTGTAATGTCACGCGACTTGTAAGGAGTTGTAATGTCACGCGACTTGTAAGGGGCTGTAATGTCACTCGACTTGTAAGGGGCTGTAATGTCACGCGACTTGTAAGGGACTGTAATGTCACGCAATATCCTGGGTATATATTATATAATTATATTATTTATTATTATTTTTAGGTTTATGACACGCAATTGTCGTCCTCTCCACTTTCTGACATTTCCTCTAACGGAGACAGTATAGCTAGTCCCTTATTGCTTTACGGTCACTAATAATGTCGGTGTTGAATAAGAAGAATTTAAATATGAAACGCATCGAATACATAAGCCTAACTTACCGTAATACAGTTCGATCTAGCGGAGATATTGTAACGAAATTCTCGGAAATTCTAACCTAAACTCGATATTATTATACCATCTATTTAGTTCGTTGAACCCAGTCGGTTTATATTGAGTTTCATTGGTTCACTCTGCTACGGTTTTATTATTGTTTAACAAAGTTATTCGTTTAATTGTATCGACTATATTTGTTCGAGTTCTTGATAAAATTCATTTTGTATATTTATATCAAATTACTAGAAGACTATTTAATAAATTATACACGTCATTTTAATGATATCCAGTGCATTCACTTCAGGACCTAAAAGTCCGAAAGTAACATCGAACGGACTGTCACACTGTCCGACCGCCTGACTAACTTGGCGAAATTATGACTAATAATTCTGATTTTGTGTCGTTTTTTGGTATTATCGAAATTTCACTGTTCTAGTACCTTATTTGTTTACTTTAATATTTCTGTAATTATTTGGTATTGTGAAGTCAAGTTATCGATATTGGTGCGTTGTGTACTATTTTATACAGTAGCAATATTTTTATGAGGGTTTTTTTTTATAATTGCAGTACATTATATTACGTTATACCTAGGTGTGATTATATAGAATTACATAAAGTTTTAGTTTTAGTTGTTAAGTTCTAGTTTATTATTATATCCGTTAAAATAAAGTATCTTTGAGATAAAATCATTTAGAATTTTTTTCCTAAGTATTTATTTACCCTAAATATTATTGATGAGAAATCGATTTATCTTTATGGGAAAATTTGTCATTGAAAGTCACGTCAACATTATCATTTCGCATGATAATCAAAAATCATTCAAGATGATTAAATATTCATATTATTTTGTGGCATCGCTTTAGGTTTTGTTGTGTAAGATGTTTTTAAGTAATTATCACTAAAACCATCCAAACATAAAACAGCGGAACCACAATTGCGATCGCAGCCTATTATTCTTACGATAATTATATTTTGACGAAATCCCGAATACATTATTGCCTCACAAACACGTGGCCCTCCAGTCCCAACCCATTTAAACTCACCTTCACTCAAACTGGAACGTTTAAGAGTCGCCCCCACCAGTCTCCATGACAATTTCTTTCTCTTCTCATTCACTTTGCGGTATTTAAATAGCTCGGGATCAACAACCACGGTTCCTACACATAGTGACACAAACCAGTCGACTTGGAGAGAAAAAGAGTTTCCGATGGATGTTGAGTGAACTAAGTCGACTTTATAACAAAGTAGTTTATCTCCATAGGTCGCTCCTGTAATTAGTTAGATGGGTTATTTCTCTCTAAAAGCTTTTTGATGTGCCATAATGGCTTATTCATAAGACGTGTGGATCAGCTAGGGGGGGTGGCGATCTTTATTGCAGAGTTGGCCTTGGGGTGGGTTGAGATGCGTCTATCCGTTAAGACATGCGAAGGGACACCTCCCAGCTGGTGGGGACAGAGACAAGGATTAAATAATGCACTCATCCTTAAGTTACCTTAACCGGACCGCGGGGTAAACGAACGAATTTAATCGTCTTTCTCTTTAATTCGATTTATTTAACTTTATCTGGAACCAAAAGCCAACCTTTATAGCATTGATTAATAATTAATGGGGTTGAATCTATGGAGGAATTGATTTGAGATTCAATGTTTTAATCTTATACATGAATATATTCACTCCACCCAACTAGTATATGATAACTAACTAATTAGGAAGGACGTTATAATTAATAACAAAACTTTAAATACAATATTTATTTATGAGCTAATAAGTGTATTAATTATTTGGCTTGATATTAAGTTAAAAATAATGTTAATATATTTGTAGCCACATTATTGTTCCTCACACATACCATGGTCACGGGTGGGCTTTTCATATGTCCAATAGAAATACCATCTGCAAGCCAGGGGGTAGCAAGATATTTGATACCATTCCAAGATAAGAATGAATGCTTTGTGTGGATGCAGGGGTAACCCATGGTACTGGTGCAGTAGGACAAGGTTACAATCAAATAGGCCTACCTGTCTCTATAAACTAACAGTTTGGTAGGAAAGTACGTTAGTATGGGGAGATATTGTTGACTCGGGACCCCCAGTGGTTAGCTAAACACACAGAAAATAGTTTGTAAAGGATTTGTCGACCTTGTCCAATATCCCTTACCTTGCTCGTGTGCAGCTGCAGATTGGAAAAGGAATAAATGAACCAGACCCCTGAAGTTCTATAGTTTGTACACCCTGTGATTCTCAAGAGAGGGAAGTGATGCTTGAATGATTGTATGGTATGGCACTAGTGGAACTTTTGGCACTCATGTATAACTATCAAGAGCGCAAATACAAAGTCAGTTGTGGTGATCGGCGAATATTATGTTTGATAAAAAAAATCATCCAAATTTATAGATGACAACAATTTTGAGAAGATTATGAAACTTGTCCCATAACGCAGACATAAAATGATATTTTTGTTGAGGATGATTGTGATTTATCGTGAATGTGTCGACGTGAGGGCGGCAAGGAAGGCGAGACACTAAGAAAAAAGCCCCGAATAAAATAGCAAAATCATCAATCCCTTCACTACTCTGCAACTGTAATATGAAATGAGTTGAGGTTCAATTCTGATATGAAATCTCAAGCCAAAGCCATTCCAAACAGTTTATTAATAACTAACTAACTCTTCAGCTCAACGGTACACTGCAGTAAGGCGTTCTCTCATTAACCAAACCACGGCATACCAGTACCGCAGTGTATACAAATGACGCCTAATATAATTAGCCCAATCTCTACAGTGAATGGAGTCAAACAAAGAGCTGCTAGTCTAAAGAAAGGTAGACAAACTAGAGTTATCTGCTACCACATGCTGGCAAAAGCCACCTTCCCCTCCCTTAAGGAGGGCCATAACGAGCAATCTCATTAGGTTAGGTATTGTTATTGCTGAATTGGTGTACAGTACCACGGTACCGGTACCGTACGTACACACAGCAGCGGCCTTAGTATAGAGACCTAACGAACACAATGATATGTAGAGCATGCTTGAGTGAACCTTATCTAGATTATTCAATCACCCTGGTTGATGCCAGTTGGTCTAATTTGTAGTGCAATTGTTCGTCCTCTCGGAGAGTTTCCGCGTGGCTTATAGCGTTAATAAGTCGCTCCTATCGAACCTATAGATAAATTAATTAGTCCTATGGGATTAGTAGCTGTCGTGTTAATTGTTTCGTGGTGTGTTTGCTATGGTTTGGTATGTTGGGAGTAACATCATACATGATTAAGCGCTTTGTCGATTCCAGCCCTACATCATAATTAATCGTGAGTTCAAGGATTGACACTTGGTATAAAACCTAGCGTTTCCTTCTAGGTGGACAAACCATAGCGAAAATACTTGTTTTGGATGTGCGATCGCGCATGTAATTTCAACTACATTGGACATTATGTGGGTGGCTCGCAGAGTTTATATATAACGGAATATCTTAGCGTAAAACTCAATGATTCAATTTGGAATAAAGGATGTGGCTTCATCCACTGCAGTTTTGCTTGTTACATCCGGCACGAGACAATGAATAATTATTGCGTCGTTCGATTCGACTTAAAGTATCAACCTGGGTAGGGCTACACCAGACACCAAGTACATTACCAGTTAACTTACTAAGAGCAACTAAATATGAAATTATCTGTAGAATCCATAGAAATTCAATTCTCGGATCTGCCCCTCAAAAGATATTAAATGCTCACAAAACAAATGAGGCGATGTACAATAACCTCGGTTGTAACATCTTATTGTCAAAACTCAGCAGCACCCTGCGACCATGCGAGTCTTTTCGATCACTTCTACCGTAGCAAAATAGATCGACTGTCCCTGATCTTGCCTCGATTACGAGAGAAAAAGTGAGGTTCAGATATTCAGATTTCTCTAACATTTCCTTGACAACAAAAAAATGACAATATTTTACAGTAAAATATGTTTAAAGAATCGTAAATTCTATAAATTACCGTTTTTTCCTCCAAAGCGGAATGTCATATTTCAGCCCCGACTAATAATTCGTGTTACATTTGATTTAAAGGATAAGAGATAATCCTCCGATTTGGTAGTCAAAAACGGATGATTTCCCTCGGGGATGGCCGAATAAATACAGGGGGGTAACGCCAGGTTGGGGGAGGAAATAGTATGTCGATAAATATTGCACGCCGAGAAAATAGCAGGAATAATGCCAAGTTTGTGAGTTAATTAAAGCAGTTGTGTTGCTAGAGAGGCTCATTGAGGCTACTAGTACTAGCCGTGCCGCTAATTAGGACGCCTTTACATCTAACCGTGTTTCAATAGGCCCGTATGTAAGCCCAGATTACCACACGTCAGACTGTGCAGAGATATGCACATGCACTGCGCGGTATATAGGTAGGCGAACTGCAATAGTAGTGGGAGGAAGGGAGGTTAGCTACCTACTTGTTTGGTTTGGAGGTTAAAATATTTTAATTAAATCTCCAACACAAGCTGATTTGAGTTCACCTGTACCGGTACCAGTAGCACAGTACCACCAATAAATGCTGTAAACGTTGGCTTTGTTCGGTAATTTAAACTGGAACCTTTTCAATTCACTTTGGTGTATTGTTTTGGTTAGATAGAGTTAGAATAACCAAAACAAAGCCCCCCATGTCTCAGAAACATACAAATTTATAGGATATTTATAATAATAGTATCTCATTCTACTTCAATATTATCATGGAGACACGATATCTACGTATATAAACCAATTTGGGCCCATCATGCTGAATATTAATCACAGTAAAGAGGTAGATGATAGGCAAAACCAAATGATAAGTGAATCCATTTCTATACAATATTTAATAAATAAATAAAGTTGTAAAAGCAACACACGATGATATAACTGGCAAATAGTTGAGAAAGTCCAACATAAGTTTTGGATTTATTATAAGTTTAGAGTTTTTTTACGAATTAAGCAAAGCAGCACATATCACTGCGTAAATCACAAAGTTAAACAGATGGTTTCTGAAGGTTCAGTGATTCCATATCAACTGTGGCATTGGGAGTCTTCTATGTGGGGTCTGTGGGGTCTTCTTTACAAATTTGTTGCAAATCTCAAATTTTGTTTCGTAAACCTAAAAAAAAGGAGAATTCACGTTAAATCAATTATCAATTGAATTAATTAATATTATATTAAGTTTATCGTATAATAGTAATTATTGATACAGTAAGTCTCCATAACTATAACGGAATATTATAACTAAGACGGAATAATTTATATGTTGAAATCATTCGATTACATGAAAACCAAGTAATTTGATTAACAAAGTTTCGCCTCAATGAAAGCACACAAATTCTAAACTAATATTAAATACTATGAATTACGAAAATAACATGTGGGGGTGGGGGGGGGGGGGGGGGGGGTGTAAAGTGAGTTAAAAAGAATAAAAGTTCCTGAAGGAATAAAGACAGAAAGCCACAGCAGCATATCTTATAAAGACAAAAAGCTACAGCAGCATATCTTATAAAGACAGAAAGCTACAGCAGCATATCTTATAAAGACAGAAAGCCACAGCAGCATATCTTATAAAGACATAAAGCCACAGCAGCATATCTTATAAAGACAGAAAGCTACAGCAGCATATCTTATAAAGAATTAAAGCTACAGCAGCATATCTTATAAAGACAGAAAGCTACAGCAGCATATCTTATAAAGACATAAAGCTACAGCAGCATATCTTATAAAGACAGAAAGCCACAGCAGCATATCTTATAAAGACATAAAGCCACAGCAGCATATCTTATAAAGACAGAAAGCTACAGCAGCATATCTTATAAAGAATTAAAGCTACAGCAGCATATCTTATAAAGACAGAAAGCTACAGCAGCATATCTTATAAAGACATAAAGCTACAGCAGCATATCTTATAAAGACAGAAAGCCACAGCAGCATATCTTATAAAGACATAAAGCCACAGCAGCATATCTTATAAAGACAGAAAGCTACAGCAGCATATCTTATAAAGAATTAAAGCTACAGCAGCATATCCTATAAAGACAGAAAGCTACAGCAGCATATCTTATAAAGACATAAAGCTACAGCAGCATATCTTATAAAGACAGAAAGCCACAGCAGCATATCTTATAAAGACATAAAGCCACAGCAGCATATCTTATAAAGACAGAAAGCTACAGCAGCATATCTTATAAAGAATTAAAGCTACAGCAGCATATCTTATAAAGACAGAAAGCTACAGCAGCATATCTTATAAAGACAGAAAGCTACAGCAGCATATCTTATAAAGACAGAAAGCTACAGCAGCATATCTTATAAAGACAGAAAGCTACAGCAGCATATCTTATAAAGACAGAAAGCTACAGCAACATATCTTATAAAGACAGAAAGCCACAGCAGCATATCTTATAAAGACAGAAAGCTACAGCAACATATCTTATAAAGACAGAAAGCCACAGCAGCATATCTTATAAAGACAGAAAGCTACAGCAGCATATCTTATAAAGACAGAAAGCTACAGCAGCATATCTTATAAAGACAGAAAGCTACAGCAGCATATCTTATAAAGACAGAAAGCTACAGCAGCATATCTTATAAAGACAGAAAGCTACAGCAGCATATCTTATAAAGACAGAAAGCTACAGCAACATATCTTATAAAGACAGAAAGCCACAGCAGCATATCTTATAAAGACAGAAAGCTACAGCAGCATATCTTATAAAGACAGAAAGCTACAGCAGCATATCTTATAAAGACAGAAAGCTACAGCAGCATATCTTATAAAGACAGAAAGCTACAGCAGCATATCTTATAAAGACAGAAAGCTACAGCAGCATATCTTATAAAGACAGAAAGCTACAGCAGCATATCTTATAAAGACAGAAAGCTACAGCAGCATATCTTATAAAGACAGAAAGCTACAGCCGCATATCTTATAAAGACAGAAAGTCACAGCAGCATATCTTATAAAGACAGAAAGCTACAGCAGCATATCTTATAAAGACAGAAAGCTACAGCAGCATATCTTATAAAGACAGAAAGCTACAGCAGCATATCTTATAAAGACAAAAAGCTACAGCAGCATATCTTATAAAGACGGAAAGCTACAGCAGCATATCTTATAAAGACAGAAAGCTACAGCAGCATATCTTATAAAGACAGAAAGCTACAGGAGCATATCTTATAAAGACAGAAAGCTACAGCAGCATATCTTATAAAGACAGAAAGCTACAGCAGCATATCTTATAAAGACAGAAAGCTACAGCAGCATATCTTATAAAGACAGAAAGCTTCAGCAGCATATCTTATAAAGACAGAAAGCCACATCAGCATATCTTATAAAGACAGAAAGCTACAGCAGCATATCTTATAAAGACAGAAAGCTACAGCAGCATATCTTATAAAGACAGTAAGCTACAGCAGCATATCTAATAAAGACAGAAAGCTACAGCAGAATATCTTATAAAGACAGAAAGCTACAGCAGCATATCTTATAAAGACAGAAAGCCTCAGCAGCATATCTTATAAAGACAGCAAGCTAAAGCAGCATATCTTATAAAGACAGAAAGCCACAGCAGCATATCTTATAAAGACAGAAAGCTACAGCAGCATATCTTATAAAGACAGAAAGCTACAGCAGCATATCTTATAAAGACAGAAAGCTACAGCAGCATATCTTATAAAGACAGAAAGCTACATCAGCATATCTTATAAAGACAGAAAGCTACAGCAGCATATCTTATAAAGACAGAAAGTTACAGCAGCATATCTTATAAAGACAGAAAGCTACAGCAGCATATCTTATAAAGACAGAAAGCCACAGCAGCATATCTTATAAAGACAGAAAGCTACAGCAGCATATCTTATAAAGACAGAAAGCTACAGCAGCATATCTTATAAAGACAGAAATCTACAGCAGCATATCTTATAAAGACATAAAGCTACAGCAGCATATCTTATCAAGACAGAAAGCTACAGCAGCATATCTTATAAAGACAGAAAGCTACATCAGCATATCTTATAAAGACAGAAAGCTACAGCAGCATATCTTATAAAGACAGAAAGTTACAGCAGCATATCTTATAAAGACATAAAGCTACAGCAGCATATCTTATAAAGACAGAAAGCTACAGCAGCATATCTTATAAAGACAGAAAGCTACAGCAGCATATCTTATAAAGACAGAAAGCTACAGCAGCATATCTTATAAAGACAGAAATCTACAGCAGCATATCTTATAAAGACATAAAGCTACAGCAGCATATCTTATAAAGACAGAAAGCTACAGCAGCATATCTTATAAAGACAGAAAGCTACATCAGCATATCTTATAAAGACAGAAAGCTACAGCAGCATATCTTATAAAGACAGAAAGTTACAGCAGCATATCTTATAAAGACATAAAGCTACAGCAGCATATCTTATAAAGACAGAAAGCTACAGCAGCATATCTTATAAAGACAGAAAGTTACAGCAGCATATCTTATAAAGACATAAAGCTACAGCAGCATATCTTATAAAGACAGAAAGCTACAGCAGCATATCTTATAAAGACAGAAAGCTACAGCAGCATATCTTATAAAGACAGAAAGCCACAGCAGCATATCTTATAAAGACATAAAGCTACAGCAGCATATCTTATAAAGACAGAAAGCTACAGCAGCATATCTTATAAAGACAGAAAGCTACAGCAGCATATCTTATAAAGACAAAAAGCTACAGCAGCATATCTTATAAAGACAGAAAGCTACAGCAGCATATCTTATAAAGACAGAAAGCTACAGCAGCATATCTTATAAAGACAGAAAGCTACAGGAGCATATCTTATAAAGACAGAAAGCTACAGCAGCATATCTTATAAAGACAGAAAGCCACAGCAGCATATCTTATAAAGACATAAAGCCACAGCAGCATATCTTATAAAGACAGAAAGCTACAGCAGCATATCTTATAAAGAATTAAAGCTACAGCAGCATATCTTATAAAGACAGAAAGCTACAGCAGCATATCTTATAAAGACATAAAGCTACAGCAGCATATCTTATAAAGACAGAAAGCCACAGCAGCATATCTTATAAAGACATAAAGCCACAGCAGCATATCTTATAAAGACAGAAAGCTACAGCAGCATATCTTATAAAGAATTAAAGCTACAGCAGCATATCTTATAAAGACAGAAAGCTACAGCAGCATATCTTATAAAGACATAAAGCTACAGCAGCATATCTTATAAAGACAGAAAGCCACAGCAGCATATCTTATAAAGACATAAAGCCACAGCAGCATATCTTATAAAGACAGAAAGCTACAGCAGCATATCTTATAAAGAATTAAAGCTACAGCAGCATATCTTATAAAGACAGAAAGCTACAGCAGCATATCTTATAAAGACAGAAAGCTACAGCAGCATATCTTATAAAGACAGAAAGCTACAGCAGCATATCTTATAAAGACAGAAAGCTACAGCAGCATATCTTATAAAGACAGAAAGCTACAGCAACATATCTTATAAAGACAGAAAGCCACAGCAGCATATCTTATAAAGACAGAAAGCTACAGCAACATATCTTATAAAGACAGAAAGCCACAGCAGCATATCTTATAAAGACAGAAAGCTACAGCAGCATATCTTATAAAGACAGAAAGCTACAGCAGCATATCTTATAAAGACAGAAAGCTACAGCAGCATATCTTATAAAGACAGAAAGCTACAGCAGCATATCTTATAAAGACAGAAAGCTACAGCAGCATATCTTATAAAGACAGAAAGCTACAGCAACATATCTTATAAAGACAGAAAGCCACAGCAGCATATCTTATAAAGACAGAAAGCTACAGCAGCATATCTTATAAAGACAGAAAGCTACAGCAGCATATCTTATAAAGACAGAAAGCTACAGCAGCATATCTTATAAAGACAGAAAGCTACAGCAGCATATCTTATAAAGACAGAAAGCTACAGCAGCATATCTTATAAAGACAGAAAGCTACAGCAGCATATCTTATAAAGACAGAAAGCTACAGCAGCATATCTTATAAAGACAGAAAGCTACAGCCGCATATCTTATAAAGACAGAAAGTCACAGCAGCATATCTTATAAAGACAGAAAGCTACAGCAGCATATCTTATAAAGACAGAAAGCTACAGCAGCATATCTTATAAAGACAGAAAGCTACAGCAGCATATCTTATAAAGACAAAAAGCTACAGCAGCATATCTTATAAAGACGGAAAGCTACAGCAGCATATCTTATAAAGACAGAAAGCTACAGCAGCATATCTTATAAAGACAGAAAGCTACAGGAGCATATCTTATAAAGACAGAAAGCTACAGCAGCATATCTTATAAAGACAGAAAGCTACAGCAGCATATCTTATAAAGACAGAAAGCTACAGCAGCATATCTTATAAAGACAGAAAGCTTCAGCAGCATATCTTATAAAGACAGAAAGCCACATCAGCATATCTTATAAAGACAGAAAGCTACAGCAGCATATCTTATAAAGACAGAAAGCTACAGCAGCATATCTTATAAAGACAGTAAGCTACAGCAGCATATCTAATAAAGACAGAAAGCTACAGCAGAATATCTTATAAAGACAGAAAGCTACAGCAGCATATCTTATAAAGACAGAAAGCCTCAGCAGCATATCTTATAAAGACAGCAAGCTAAAGCAGCATATCTTATAAAGACAGAAAGCCACAGCAGCATATCTTATAAAGACAGAAAGCTACAGCAGCATATCTTATAAAGACAGAAAGCTACAGCAGCATATCTTATAAAGACAGAAAGCTACAGCAGCATATCTTATAAAGACAGAAAGCTACATCAGCATATCTTATAAAGACAGAAAGCTACAGCAGCATATCTTATAAAGACAGAAAGTTACAGCAGCATATCTTATAAAGACAGAAAGCTACAGCAGCATATCTTATAAAGACAGAAAGCCACAGCAGCATATCTTATAAAGACAGAAAGCTACAGCAGCATATCTTATAAAGACAGAAAGCTACAGCAGCATATCTTATAAAGACAGAAATCTACAGCAGCATATCTTATAAAGACATAAAGCTACAGCAGCATATCTTATCAAGACAGAAAGCTACAGCAGCATATCTTATAAAGACAGAAAGCTACATCAGCATATCTTATAAAGACAGAAAGCTACAGCAGCATATCTTATAAAGACAGAAAGTTACAGCAGCATATCTTATAAAGACATAAAGCTACAGCAGCATATCTTATAAAGACAGAAAGCTACAGCAGCATATCTTATAAAGACAGAAAGCTACAGCAGCATATCTTATAAAGACAGAAAGCTACAGCAGCATATCTTATAAAGACAGAAATCTACAGCAGCATATCTTATAAAGACATAAAGCTACAGCAGCATATCTTATAAAGACAGAAAGCTACAGCAGCATATCTTATAAAGACAGAAAGCTACATCAGCATATCTTATAAAGACAGAAAGCTACAGCAGCATATCTTATAAAGACAGAAAGTTACAGCAGCATATCTTATAAAGACATAAAGCTACAGCAGCATATCTTATAAAGACAGAAAGCTACAGCAGCATATCTTATAAAGACAGAAAGTTACAGCAGCATATCTTATAAAGACATAAAGCTACAGCAGCATATCTTATAAAGACAGAAAGCTACAGCAGCATATCTTATAAAGACAGAAAGCTACAGCAGCATATCTTATAAAGACAGAAAGCCACAGCAGCATATCTTATAAAGACATAAAGCTACAGCAGCATATCTTATAAAGACAGAAAGCTACAGCAGCATATCTTATAAAGACAGAAAGCTACAGCAGCATATCTTATAAAGACAAAAAGCTACAGCAGCATATCTTATAAAGACAGAAAGCTACAGCAGCATATCTTATAAAGACAGAAAGCTACAGCAGCATATCTTATAAAGACAGAAAGCTACAGGAGCATATCTTATAAAGACAGAAAGCTACAGCAGCATATCTTATAAAGACAGAAAGCTACAGCAGCATATCTTATAAAGACAGAAAGCTACAGCAGCATATCTTATAAAGACAGAAAGCTACAGCAGCATATCTTATAAAGACAGAAAGCCACATCAGCATATCTTATAAAGACAGAAAGCTACAGCAGCATATCTTATAAAGACAGAAAGCTACAGCAGCATATCTTATAAAGACAGAAAGCTACAGCAGCATATCTTATAAAGACAGAAAGCTACAGCAGAATATCTTATAAAGACAGAAAGCTACAGCAGCATATCTTATAAAGACAGAAAGCCTCAGCAGCATATCTTATAAAGACAGCAAGCTAAAGCAGCATATCTTATAAAGACAGAAAGCCACAGCAGCATATCTTATAAAGACAGAAAGCTACAGCAGCATATCTTATAAAGACAGAAAGCTACAGCAGCATATCTTATAAAGACAGAAAGCTACAGCAGCATATCTTATAAAGACAGAAAGCTACATCAGCATATCTTATAAAGACAGAAAGCTACAGCAGCATATCTTATAAAGACAGAAAGTTACAGCAGCATATCTTATAAAGACAGAAAGCTACAGCAGCATATCTTATAAAGACAGAAAGCCACAGCAGCATATCTTATAAAGACAGAAAGCTACAGCAGCATATCTTATAAAGACAGAAAGCTACAGCAGCATATCTTATAAAGTCAGAAAGCTACAGCAGCATATCTTATAAAGACAGAAAGCCACAGCAGCATATCTTATAAAGAATTAAAGCTACAGCAGCATATCTTATAAAGACAGAAAGCTACATCAGCATATCTTATAAAGACAGAAAGCTACAGCAGCATATCTTATAAAGTCAGAAAGCTACAGCAGCATATCTTATAAAGACAGAAAGCCACAGCAGCATATCTTATAAAGAATTAAAGCTACAGCAGCATATCTTATAAAGACAGAAAGCTACAGCAGCATATCTTATAAAGTCAGAAAGCTACAGCAGCATATCTTATAAAGACAGAAAGCCACAGCAGCATATCTTATAAAGAATTAAAGCTACAGCAGCATATCTTATAAAGACAGAAAGCTACAGCAGCATATCTTATAAAGACAGAAAGCCACAGCAGCATATCTTATAAAGAATTAAAGCTACAGCAGCATATCTTATAAAGACAGAAAGCTACAGCAGCATATCTTATAAAGACAGAAAGCTACAGCAGCATATCTTATAAAGACAGAAAGCTACAGCAGCATATCTTATAAAGTCAGAAAGCTACAGCAGCATATCTTATAAAGACAGAAAGCTACAGCAGCATATCTTATAAAGACAGAAAGCTACAGCAGCATATCTTATAAAGACAGAAAGCTACAGCAGCATATCTTATAAAGACAGAAAGCTACAGCAGCATATCTTATAAAGACAGAAAGCTACAGCAGCATATCTTATAAAGACAGAAAGCTACAGCAGCATATCTTATAAAGTCAGAAAGCTACAGCAGCATATCTTATAAAGACAGAAAGCTACAGCAGCATATCTTATAAAGACAGAAAGCTACAGCAGCATATCTTATAAAGACAGAAAGCCACAGCAGCATATCTTATAAAGACATAAAGCTACAGCAGCATATCTTATAAAGACAGAAAGCTACAGCAGCATATCTTATAAAGACAGAAAGCTACAGCAGCATATCTTATAAAGACAGAAAGCTACAGCAGCATATCTTATAAAGACAGAAAGCTACAGCAGCATATCTTATAAAGACATAAAGCTACAGCAGCATATCTTATAAAGACAGAAAGCTACAGCAGCATATCTTATAAAGACATAAAGCTACAGCAGCATATCTTATAAAGACAGAAAGCTACAGCAGCATATCTTATAAAGACAGAAAGCTACAGCAGCATATCTTATAAAGACAGAAAGCTACAGCAGCATATCTTATAAAGACAGAAAGCTACAGCAGCATATCTTATAAAGACATAAAGCTACAGCAGCATATCTTATAAAGACAGAAAGCTACAGCAGCATATCTTATAAAGACAGAAAGCTACAGCAGCATATCTTATAAAGACATAAAGCTACAGCAGCATATCTTATAAAGACATAAAGCTACAGCAGCATATCTTATAAAGACAGAAAGCTACAGCAGCATATCTTATAAAGACAGAAAGCTACAGCAGCATATCTTATAAAGACATAAAGCTACAGCAGCATATCTTATAAAGACAGAAAGCTACAGCAGCATATCTTATAAAGACATAAAGCTACAGCAGCATATCTTATAAAGACATAAAGCTACAGCAGCATATCTTATAAAGACAGAAAGCTACAGCAGCATATCTTATAAAGACAGAAAGCTACAGCAGCATATCTTATAAAGACAGAAAGCCACAGCAGCATATCTTATAAAGACATAAAGCTACAGCAGCATATCTTATAAAGACATAAAGCTACAGCAGCATATCTTATAAAGACAGAAAGCTACAGCAGCATATCTTATAAAGACATAAAGCTACAGCAGCATATCTTATAAAGACAGAAAGCTACAGCAGCATATCTTATAAAGACAGAAAGCTACAGCAGCATATCTTATAAAGACATAAAGCTACAGCAGCATATCTTATAAAGACATAAAGCTACAGCAGCATATCTTATAAAGACAGAAAGCTACAGCAGCATATCTTATAAAGACATAAAGCTACAGCAGCATATCTTATAAAGACAGAAAGCTACAGCAGCATATCTTATAAAGACAGAAAGCTACAGCAGCATATCTTATAAAGACAGAAAGCTACAGCAGCATATCTTATAAAGACAGAAAGCTACAGCAGCATATCTTATAAAGACAGAAAGCTACAGCAGCATATCTTATAAAGACAGAAAGCTACAGCAGCATATCTTATAAAGACAGAAAGCTACAGCAGCATATCTTATAAAGACAGAAAGCTACAGCAGCATATCTTATAAAGACAGAAAGCTACAGCAGCATATCTTATAAAGACAGAAAGCTACAGCAGCATATCTTATAAAGACAGAAAGCTACAGCAGCATATCTTATAAAGACAGAAAGCTACAGCAGCATATCTTATAAAGACAGAAAGCTACAGCAGCATATCTTATAAAGACAGAAAGCTACAGCAGCATATCTTATAAAGACAGAAAGCTACAGCAGCATATCTTATAAAGACAGAAAGCTACAGCAGCATATCTTATAAAGACAGAAAGCTACAGCAGCATATCTTATAAAGACATAAAGCTACAGCAGCATATCTTATAAAGACAGAAAGCTACAGCAGCATATCTTATAAAGACAGAAAGCTACAGCAGCATATCTTATAAAGACAGAAAGCTACAGCAGCATATCTTATAAAGACAGAAAGCTACAGCAGCATATCTTATAAAGACAGAAAGCTACAGCAGCATATCTTATAAAGACAGAAAGCTACAGCAGCATATCTTATAAAGACAGAAAGCTACAGCAGCATATCTTATAAAGAATTAAAGCTACAGCAGCATATCTTATAAAGACAGAAAGCTACAGCAGCATATCTTATAAAGACAGAAAGCTACAGCAGCATATCTTATAAAGACAGAAAGCTACAGCAGCATATCTTATAAAGACAGAAAGCTACAGCAGCATATCTTATAAAGACAGAAAGCTACAGCAGCATATCTTATAAAGACAGAAAGCTACAGCAGCATATCTTATAAAGACAGAAAGCTACAGCAGCATATCTTATAAAGACAGAAAGCTACAGCAGCATATCTTATAAAGACAGAAAGCTACAGCAGCATATCTTATAAAGACAGAAAGCTACAGCAGCATATCTTATAAAGACAGAAAGCTACAGCAGCATATCTTATAAAGACAGAAAGCTACAGCAGCATATCTTATAAAGACAGAAAGCTACAGCAGCATATCTTATAAAGACAGAAAGCTACAGCAGCATATCTTATAAAGACAGAAAGCTACAGCAGCATATCTTATAAAGAATTAAAGCTACAGCAGCATATCTTATAAAGACAGAAAGCTACAGCAGCATATCTTATAAAGACAGAAAGCTACAGCAGCATATCTTATAAAGACAGAAAGCTACAGCAGCATATCTTATAAAGACAGAAAGCTACAGCAGCATATCTTATAAAGACAGAAAGCTACAGCAGCATATCTTATAAAGACATAAAGCTACAGCAGCATATCTTATAAAGACAGAAAGCCACAGCAGCATATCTTATAAAGTCATAAAGCTACAGCAGCATATCTTATAAAGACAGAAAGCTACAGCAGCATATCTTATAAAGACAGAAAGCCACAGCAGCATATCTTATAAAGACAGAAAGCTACAGCAGCATATCTTATAAAGACAGAAAGCTACAGCAGCATATCTTATAAAGACATAAAGCTACAGCAGCATATCTTATAAAGAATTAAAGCTACAGCAGCATATCTTATATTTATTGGTTTGGTTTGTAGCTGCCGACCTGGACTTTTACTCATGTCAAATACTATCTTAGGACCGGGTCACATTTGCATCCAACTTTCAATATAGTTGTTCGATATAATGTTCTATCTGCCTGAGTCAAATACCTTAGGTTTTAATCGAATCCTTAAGCGAATTAGATAAAGATGAATCTCGGAAATACATTGAATAGTACAGGTAGCTGTATGCCGCTACACTATACACACACAGCTATCCTGATAGTGCAATTAGCGGAGACAGGATATCAGCGATTCTTGGATTGGGATATTTATTTAAGAAATTAATAGTTTTAATTTCCGCACGGCCGACTATCGGACTCCGATCTGAAGAGATTGAATTCATTAGGAATGTTTAACACCCAGCGGTGTGAGAAGCTATTCTTATATACTAAAGCTAATTGGCTATGTAAATTATTGAATCGCTAATATATCATTTATTCATAATGATACTTTGATATATAAATAAATCGATTCCAATAGAATATAATTCTTTGATAAAAGGCGATAAAGAATGGGGCGAGCCTTACATTCAGGTTAGTATTTCCATTGAATGAACTATTTTTCTTCCAGCTTTCATTCCATTTGTTGGATAACAATGGTTGACCCCAAGAATGTCCTATTTGATTGGACTGTCCTTCATTGTGGTTGTCATGGGGATATTGTTTCCGGTGTGCAGAACTTGAGGTTGTTATACCAATTCCGTTTGGAAGCAAAGGCTGCAGAAAATCAAAAAATTCTTATTATAAATAATTATTAAAATACACAAGGGTCGGCGTATTTGCGGCAACTACTAATTAAGTCGGGACCCACCCCCCCCCCCCCCCCACCCCCACCTCCATCATATTATTATGAACTTGCGCGCTGTTGTTTAAGGATAGGCAGTTCTGTACAACGCTGGTTCAACCCCAAGTAACTGACTTTGGATCCATTAAATTTGGATCATTTTAGGGATAACCCGAATGCATCTTCCAGAGATCCAAAAACCGCATAAAGTTGGTTCACAACAACTCCGATAGTAACTATAGTATATGCTTCCGTCCATCTCTATGTTTAAGCCAATGTTACCCCCCCCCCCCCCCCCCCCCCCCAACCCTGCTGTATTCACGGCAGTCCTGGGGCACGGAATGCTGTAGACGGTAGTTCCAGGAAACAGGAGGGAAATTCGGTTCATTAAGCGTAAAGATTCGCTCGTTGGAGCGGAACTCGGAGAGTGGAACGTTAAATCTCGAGCCGGGACGACTGTTCAACCGTAAACACAACACCACAAGTAAAACCCAAGTCGGCATGCGAATTCAACTAATTTATTCCGATTTAATTTTGTTAAAAATTGATTGGCATATTTTTTAATCAGCACCTAATGTATAACTAGTTAGATTATTTCATTACAAACTAACTATATTATTATAATAAATAATAATTTTTATTGAATAATATTATATATTATCATTAACAAAATTTTTTTATACACACTACGTAAAGTTACTCGTCTGAAATTTGTCTTAGTTTCGGAATGATTACGGTGGGATAGTTGAAGGAGTATTCAACCTTGTGAGTCAGTGTGACACATCTTTCCTTGCAGGGAATAGCCAAGAGAGATGAGCTTTTTGGTTTCATCCAGCGTTTCGTTTTTCATGTTCACCGATAACAATATTCTATTTCACCAATGAATATTACATTTTATTACCATTAACATTAAGTTATTTCCTCACATATAACTACACTCTTCCTCATTGATGACATTACTTTATTTCCTTACCGATAGCTTTACTTTATTTCCTTACCGATAGCTTTACTTTATTTCCTATCCGATAACTTTATTTTCTTACCCACGACTTTACTTCATTTCCTCACCTATATTTATACTTTATTTCCTTACAGATATCTTTACTTTATTTCCTTACCGATATCTTTACTTTATTTCCTTACAGATATCTTTACTATATTTCCTTACCAATTGACTTTACAATATTTCCTCACCTATAACTTAACTTTATTTCCTCAACTATATCTTTACTTTACTTCCTTAATGATATATTTGCTATATTTCCTTACGATAGCGTTACTTTATTTCCTTACCCCGAGTAGACGTTTTTTCTTTTCTTTGCATCTTTTATTCTGGAACCAAACCCGTATCACTTTGCTGCTCAACCCGGTGTGCGATATCAGCTTCTCCCTAAGCGACGCGTCGAGTCGCGGGTTCGATTTGAAACAGTTTCGCAACGTTTCCAATTGGTTATCCGTTAGAACTGTCCGTAACCGTGGTAACCGTGTGGTTCTGGAGTCCTTAATCGAATCTCCGTGATCTAAAATAACGAAAGAAACGTATAAATGTTTTTACGCATCACTTGAGCGAGATATTGTTCAGTTACTCACCGGAATATTGTTCAGTTACTCACCGGAATATTGTTCAGTTGCTCACCGGAATATTGTTCAGTTACTCACCGGAATATTGTTCAGTTGCTCACCGGAATATTGTTCAGTTAGTCACCGGAATATTATTCAGCTACACACCGGAATATTGTTCAGTTACTCACTGGAATATTGTTCAGTTACTCACCGGAATATTATTCAGTTACACACCGGAATATTGTTCAGTTACTCACCGGAATATTATTCAGTTACACACCGGAATATTGTTCAGTTACTCACCGGAATATTGTTCAGTTACTCACCGGAATATTGTTCAGTTACTCACCGGAATATTGTTCAGATACTCACCGGAGTATTGTTCAGTTACTCCCAGGAATATTGTTCAGTTGCTCACCGGAATATTGTTCAGTTGCTCACCGGAATATTGTTCAGTTATTCACCGGAATATTGTTCAGATACTCACCGGAATATTGTTCAGTTACTCACCGGAATATTGTTCAGTTACTCACCGGAATATTGTTCAGTTACTCCCAGGAATATTGTTCAGTTGCTCACCGGAATATTGTTCAGTTGCTCACCGGAATATTGTTCAGTTACTCCCAGGAATATTGTTCAGTTACTCCCAGGAATATTGTTCAGTTGCTCACCGGAATATTGTTCAGTTGCTCACCGGAATATTGTTCAGATACTCACCGGAATATTGTTCAGTTACTCACCGGAATATTGTTCAGTTACTCCCAGGAATATTGTTCAGTTGCTCACCGGAATATTGTTCAGTTGCTCACCGGAATATTGTTCAGTTACTCCCAGGAATATTGTTCAGTTACTCCCAGGAATATTGTTCAGTTGCTCACCGGAATATTGTTCAGTTGCTCACCGGAATATTGTTCAGTTACTCCCAGGAATATTGTTCAGTTACTCCCAGGAATATTGTTCAGTTACTCCCAGGAATATTGTTCAGTTGCTCACCGGAATATTGTTCAGTTGCTCACCGGAATATTGTTCAGTTACTCACCGGAATATTGTTCAGTTACTCACCGGAATATTGTTCAGTTACTCCCAGGAATATTGTTCAGTTGCTCACCGAATATTGTTCAGTTGCTCACCGGAATATTGTTCAGTTACTCCCAGGAATATTGTTCAGTTACTCCCAGGAATATTGTTCAGTTGCTCACCGGAATATTGTTCAGTTGCTCACCGGAATATTGTTCAGATACTCACCGGAATATTGTTCAGTTACTCACCGGAATATTGTTCAGTTACTCCCAGGAATATTGTTCAGTTGCTCACCGGAATATTGTTCAGTTGCTCACCGGAATATTGTTCAGTTACTCCCAGGAATATTGTTCAGTTACTCCCAGGAATATTGTTCAGTTGCTCACCGGAATATTGTTCAGTTGCTCACCGGAATATTGTTCAGTTACTCCCAGGAATATTGTTCAGTTACTCCCAGGAATATTGTTCAGTTACTCCCAGGAATATTGTTCAGTTGCTCACCGGAATATTGTTCAGTTGCTCACCGGAATATTGTTCAGATACTCACCGGAATATTGTTCAGTTACTCACCGGAATATTGTTCAGTTACTCCCAGGAATATTGTTCAGTTGCTCACCGGAATATTGTTCAGTTGCTCACCGGAATATTGTTCAGTTACTCACCGGAATATTGTTCAGTTACTCACCGGAATATTGTTCAGATACTCACCGGAATATTGTTCAGTTACTCACCGGAATATTGTTCAGTTACTCCCAGGAATATTGTTCAGTTGCTCACCGGAATATTGTTCAGTTGCTCACCGGAATATTGTTCAGTTACTCCCAGGAATATTGTTCAGTTACTCCCAGGAATATTGTTCAGTTGCTCACCGGAATATTGTTCAGTTGCTCACCGGAATATTGTTCAGTTATTCACCGGAATATTGTTCAGATACTCACCGGAATATTGTTCAGTTACTCACCGGAATATTGTTCAGTTACTCACCGGAATATTGTTCAGATACTCACCGGAATATTGTTCAGTTACTCACCGGAATATTGTTCAGATACTCACCGGAATATTGTTCAGATACTCACCGGAGTATTGTTCAGTTACTCCCAGGAATATTGTTCAGTTGCTCACCGGAATATTGTTCAGTTGCTCACCGGAATATTGTTCAGTTACTCCCAGGAATATTGTTCAGTTACTCACCGGAATATTGTTCAGTTGCTCACCTGAATATTGTTCAGTTACTCACCGGAATATTGTTCAGTTACTCACCGGAATATTGTTCAGTTACTCCCAGGAATATTGTTCAGTTACTCACCGGAATATTGTTCAGTTTCTCACCGGAATATTGTTCAGTTACTCACCGGAATATTGTTCAGTTACTCACCGGAATATTGTTCAGTTGCTCACCTGAATATTGTTCAGTTACTCACCGGAATATTGTTCAGTTACTCACCGGAATATTGCTCAGTTACTCACAGGAATATTGTTCAGTTACTCACCGGAATATTGTCCAGTTGCTCACCGGAATATTGTTCAGTTACTCACCGGAATATTGTTCAGTTACTCACCGGAATATTGTTCAGTTACTCACCGGAATATTGTTCAGTTGCTCACCGGAATATTGTTCAGTTACTCCCAGGAATATTGTTCAGTTACTCACCGGAATATTGTTCAGTTGCTCACCTGAATATTGTTCAGTTACTCACCGGAATATTGTTCAGTTACTAACCGGAATATTGTTCAGTTGCTCACCGGAATATTGTTCAGTTACTCCCCGGAATATTGTTCAGTTACTCACCTGAATATTGTTCAGTTACTCACCGGAATATTGT
>JAUCBJ010004849.1:0-43898 GCA_032718475.1 Nemertoderma westbladi | reverse complement strand
TTGTCAACAAGATTGCGCCGCCAAAACTCCCTATCACCCATGACATTTGCTAGATCATCCAAATCTTCAAGGCCAGTGCGTCCTTTAAGATGCGTCTCAAGAAAGTCATGGGCTGTCCACCATGCTTATTCACTCTATGAGGCTGTCAAAGTACAAGATTATGCACTGGATGGTCCTCACGGCGAAAGCAATGTCCTGCAAAGCGGAGGCGATTTTGTTCTAGTGTCAAGCTTGGGGGAACCAATGAGACACCTCCAATGTTATATAGTGTCTGGTTGGAGATGTGTGCATTGTACTTGAACCCCGCTCTAAATAATCGAACCTTAAGTTTCCAATGAATTCTATGTGACTTCCAAATCCTGGAAAGCCTATTCAAGGCTGGCCATGCATTTCCCTTACGTATTCGCCTCACCTGACTTTCGCATCCATGATCCCAGGTAACAGAAGTCGTCCACATGTTCAAGCATACCATCCTTTGAGCTTATGCTCATCCGGTCAGAGACTTGCAGAGGACTTTCAGCAATGTCTAGATCCGTTAGGTACTTGTCAGGATTTCCTCGACTTCTGGAGCCAGTAGGTGGAGTTATCATCACCCAATCATCATTATGATGATCTAAGAACATGCGTAGAACATAGTCAACCACAATTATGAACAAGAATGGTGCAAGTGTGTCTCCCTGGAGGACGCCCCATAACATTTCATATGGTTCTGTGTCACCGTTAACAGTAGATACAAATGTTGTCGAACCATCGTATACTGATCTGATTGCTGCAATTATTTCATCAGGAATCCCATATAATGAAAGTAGGCTGACTGCTGAATCAAAGGCCTTGAAAAAGTCAACAAAGATAACAGCCAAATGCCTGTCTTTCTTTTTTGATAACTCTTCAATTATCCTTCTAAGTGCCAAATGGGCTCCATGGTCCCACGACCTTTACGGAACCCATTTGATCTCCATGGAGCAGTCTCTCAATGGGATCCATGATGCGATTTAATATAATTCGATTGTATAGCTTTGCAGCAATCGAGATCAATGAGATTCCCCGAAAAGAACCAGAGAGTGTTAGGTTGCCCTTCTTGGGAACTGGCCCCAACTTATATGTTTTCATCACTCATACATATTACCCCAACCCCCCCCCCCCCCCTACGGTTATTTTTGATATTGTGTTTGTCTTTCTCTTTCTTTGCGGGCCTCAATGGCCTGGTATGGGCTCTCGGTATTTCTACCTTTTTGGAACCCATTTTGGTTGCATACTATCTTTTCTGCATACTAACTTTCCTTTCTTTGGACAGTCTTCGTTGGTTATAGCTCATTTCGTGTGAAACAAAGAATCCTTATTTTAAAGATTTTCTAGGATACATGACTTATGAACATCGCCTAGTTTGGTCTGACCGATTCCTTTGAGGCGACTTTGAATAACGATGAGGAATGATTAATTAAAAATATATTTATTTATGAATCTAAAAATAATGATTTCTAATAATCTAAAAATATCTAAAGATATCTGTGAGTGGATTAACCCTGTGTGCACTTCGAGATCGCAAAAAGAAATACGCCATCCATAAGCCATCAACCATTTAACGGCAATTATTATTACTTTATTATTGTTATCATTACTTATCATAGTGCTAGGGTAAGCTAGAAATATGCTAGAAACTTCGTAGAATACTAGGAAGTGATTGGTTTATGATAGAAAATGCCAGGGCTACACTAGGAAGTGTAGGAATATTTAAATAAATTTAAATAAAAGAAGATAATTTAAATAAATAACTGTGATACGATCCTGCAAACTAAACAATTTCCGAAAATAATACTTTACTAATAATGTATATCATTGTGTTAGTCCGAAAAATATTCTTATTCTCCTTGGGCCTCGTGTGATCATATACTCTATTTTTATAAAAAAAGCTTCACTATTCAATGGGATATTATTGCTCCTTAAAATTTACCCTAAATCAACTTCAGATACAATTTTATAATTTGGTTGAATAAAACTTTGAAGCCTAGGGGGTTCTGATTGGTCGACGGGCAAGGAAGCAAATGCAACACAGAGGATCTAAATGGCATATTTAGTATGAGAGGCTGTTAGGTTGAGAAACATTCATAAAATTTGAGTTGGAAAGTCCAAGCAGCAAACAAAGTGTTATCTTTACTAAACAGCAAACATATTTTACAAGTAACCCACTGCTTTTGTCTCGAATATAAAAATTTTAATATAGTTATATTGGAAATTGAGGAAATTGTGTACAAACTATTATGCATTGCAATTAGATTAACGCAATTAACTTTGGTTATATTATTTAATTAAATTCTATATTATGGCAAAATAATTAACATGTTATTAGAGTTAGCTTATCATTATTGGTAATCAGACAATTTAAACATACAAATATTCATTAAAAATATTATACCGCATTAAATTATATTGCTTGTATATTATTGTGATGCTTGTTTCTATTGTTGCTATATTGTGATGATTAATTACCCCAAACTTTTAGATTTGTCAATTATGTACCGGTACTACAGTTTATACATACTGTACTTTAAAATAATGTATGTTAAATCCTCTTTAACAAACTAATTTAACATTGTAAACATATTTCAACATGATTTATTTACTACTGAGTTCTTAGAGTTTCTTCGTAAATAACAAATTTTATATTGATAATATCAATTTGTTATAATTTTTGGCGTCACAACACTTAAATTATAAAAAAGTTTGTTTTGTAATAAAGAAGTCACTCAACAAAGGTGAGAAACATTATTTAAACTGCTTCCACAAAAATCTCACCATACATACAAAGCGGGGTAATGTGCACTTTCAGGTACTAACAATTAAATTATCGCAGGTTACAAGAGTGGCGGTCTCAACCTTAATTAAAACTGTCATGTAACCCTAACCCTATGTCACAATCTAAGAATATTAACGGAATTTCCAACATTATTATTGCCGAAGGCGAAGGGCCGTCAATGGCAATAATGTCGGAAATTCCGCTACCTAGATTGGATGAGTGGATGACCTACTTTTTATGTTCTCCTTACAATGCTGTTCTGGCTCATCTATCAGGTCAGGTAAGGTATTCTGGGTCATTGATCCCGATAGACCCTCTTAATTAGGGCAGAATATGACACTGTAAAAAGAACCCCCTTTGTTCTGGGATAGGGACCACCTTGGTGATGGATTAAGGACCCGTATACTTGGCTGCAGGGGTATATGGAAGATGGTAATCTACCAATAATGGCTGGTCAGGAGTAGAGTGCACCCATTTCCATTACCAATTTGAGTACGCCCCACTGCGACCTGCACCCGATAGCAGGGGTACAGGGTGTGAGCTGTGCAGGATAGGCAGCCAATGGTGGGTCACATGCTTCAGAGTATGGATAATGGGCCCCATATCTAACTTAACTGCGACACCCGCCTTGTGGAATGGAAAATCAGGATGTGGAATTTGCCCTGGCTGTTGATTTGGCAATAAATCACCATCAACTCCCACAATGGATTGCATCGGTAATGTGGAGGTCTAGCCACTAGGTGCCAGAGGGATAACCGGAAACAAATGGCCTCATAGGCGTCAGTTATCTCCTGACCGGCTGCCTGACTTACCCCCATCTGGAGAGGGCCTCGTCAATGATTATGTGAATTCCTATCCTGGTGACCTTTCTGGCCAAAACCTAGGATCATCAGGGAGGCCAGATTACAAAGGGGAGTGGGATTCTGCAGTTGAAGGCTACTCTCATGTTCCACCCCAACCAACCCAGCCATTTTAAAATTAGACTAATTTCAGTTAACACCTTAACACTCTGGTCCCAAATGCGAAAGTCAAGCTAACAGCCATGGTAGACAAGCTTTTCCATAGCGCAGTGGTGTTCAAGCGCACCGATACAGAGAACAACTGGGTCATTCCCTTCTTGGATCCAGTTCATGAAGCGAACTGGAAAGCTGTGGACAAATACCGGACCCAGTGGTCATAAGTGGTCAGAAATACAGAAGCTCTTTACATGATTTACTATTTGCACTTTACCAATGATCATCGTTTAAGGTTAAGACTTTGACTCCATGCAGCAGAACTAAGGAATCTACCTTGCCACAGCATGATTGGTCCTCTCTATTGCAACAGCCCAGGGTAAGATCCCGCTTAACACTAGAGCTCACCAACAAGTATGAGGCCTTTGCATCTGCGGCAATAGATCATTGTGGACAGTTAACACATCACTTGCAGAAACAGTTCATGTATACCCTCGAAGGAGAAAAAAGCACCCTGGATGGACCACAGAATTTGGAAGTGCCGAGAGGATATCACTAAGGTACAGAGAGAGTTCAGACTGAAATGTACTACAGTTAAGGCTGCGTCAGGGTACGTGAACAGGCAATATGCTGGTATTATACAGGAGCTTATTAACCAGCAATTTGATGCCATCAATAATGCCTATAGCAGTTGGAATCATCTCAGGCATGGCAATTAATTCTCACCTCCATGTGCCATGTAAAAATAGGTACAATAGTCCTTACAGTAAGTTATTAGTTTATTAATTATTTACTATTTATTTATTCATATTTGACAGTGACCTTCGAAAGTCTTCAGGAAATGTCTGACTGTATGAGCATAAGCTCAAAGGATAGTGCTTGGGCATGTGGACGACTTCTTTTAAATAAGGGGAAAACATGGGCAGCATTGAATGGGATTTTTCTGGATTAGGAAGTCACACAGAATTCAGCGGATACTTAAGATCTGATTATTTAGAGCAGCAGCAGTTCCAGTACTACTCTATTGGAGTCCATGCTGGGCTCAAACTGTTGAGGACACCAAATCTCTGGATGGCACATTCACAAGAATGCTACTTTGGGTTCACTGTGTCAAGTACAATGCACACATCTCCAACCAGACACTATATAACATTGGACCAACAAGCTTGCCACTTGGACAAAGCCGCCTCCACTTCTCAGGACACTGCTTTAGCCATGAGTACCGACCTGTATACAATCTTGTGCTTTGGCAGCCTATGAAGAAAATAAGTATAGAGGACAGCCCATGACTTTTTTGAGACGCCTCTTAAAGGACACTGGCCTTGAAGATGCCGATTATCTCAGGAAAGTCATAGGGAAATGTGAGTTGTGGCATTGTAATTTTGTTGATAAGCTGGCATAGCATTCTTAATGTACAGCATTGGGGCATTTCAATTGTGGATTTCATGGTGGAAGAAAAAATATTTTTGTTAAGCCAGCCTAGCATCTCAGTATGCAGCTTCAATACAGCAGCATTTTAGTAGCAGTAGTAGTAGACTCATCGCACCGCAATGATAGACTTACTTGATCTGGAAACCTTCAAAATATTACTTGATCTGGAAACTTTCAAAATATTATTCAAGCAACCATAAATGCGATATTGTACAGTATGTTTAGACTGACATTTTAAGTCAATGTGTAAAAATTTGTTTTTTAACTCAATTTTAAGTCATGTTTTTGATTTTAGTCTTACGGCTTTTGCTTAAATAATTTTACAATAAAGATTGGACTAATTCATTCTAGATGACTAAGATTACTTTGTAAATAAGCCAATCTAAGACAAATTACATTGGACAATGGGATTATTTAATAACAATCCTGAAATAAATAAGAAAATAAGGTTTTGTTCAATTTCAGTGGTTTTGTATCAAAGCCCAACAAAATGCTGTTTCATTAGAAAAAACTGAATTTAGATAAATACTTACTTTGTCATTACTACATAGGCTATTTGACAATATATTCCCATGGATGTACTAAAGGGGCCAGTTGGCGGGGTTGTCAAATTATGCAAGGATCTTAAATATACTGCTGGAGTTGGTAGAACTGCACTGGTAAACTCTGGAATTACAATTACATGATTATTCCATGAATGGGAGGGGAGGCTGGGAATATAAGGTTCCCATTTGTTCGAAGTTTATTTATATCTCAATTGAATCAATATTTGCATCATATACCGATTTAATGGCATTCTGTCCGAGTTCGCCCGACCTAGTAGTAGTAGGCCTACCGATATAATAAATCCATGCTTCCCTATTATTAGTGTGTGAGTTGGTATACCACAATTACAAGTAGAATCAGAGCACCATAAATCAATATCGATTTAGATGGAGGTACAGAATAGCAGTGTTCCATACATTATAATATAATTTATCATATACTATACGGACTACTTTGTCTGCCCAATCGATATGAGATAAAAATAATAAAATTACTTAGATTATAATCCATGTTGCTTCTAAATAAATATGGGGAACATTTGTGTATTTGGTCTGGTGTAATAATTATCTAAACCAGCTGTGTTGATTCACCCCTCAAAATTCACCCCCGCAACAAGAGAAACATCTCTATATCTGTAGCACAGAATCTCATAGTTCTAACCAGAACTATGACCCTGAAGCCGCTTTAAGGCTTATTCGTAATGCGGCCTGGGAATGATAAGTTATAATGTTTGGGAACTATCTATCGTACATATTATGATTCGTTCCCTCAGCTCTCCTTTATTGACAGGTTTTGAATGAAGTCTGAACTAGATATGTGGTATAAGGAGTAAGGACTTCCATACCTGTAGGATAAGGTTCTCGGATGAACAGAAGGTCATGTCATGGCTACCCAACTGTAGAAAGCTGCTATAATTTACAATTTTCAAATTTGTCTAACTGCAAGCTGCAACTACCTGGCAGGCAGATATGGGTGTGTGCAGTACAATACTTGGCATGGCATATCAGCCCTTTTGCCAATCAATTACAGTCCGTATTTCTAAGGTAAGTAAGCCAAGGATGATAGGATCTAATGCGACACCCACTCAGTAGCTCGTCAAAATGGAGTATGGTATTTGCAGTGAGATCTTGGCATGGCTGTGTTTAACCCCTTCCAGATAAGGCTTCTTCCTGTACCCTTCATCAGGGATGCCAAATGGTGGCACTGAGATTGGGCCAGGGAAAAGAAGACCTTCCCACACCAAATGAGCCCATGTACCTACCTACCTGCTCAACCAAAGGGAACTTTGGTGAACTTGAGGCATGTCACCGCAATGTTTGACCTCTTAACTCTGGGTAGAAACCTTACTTCTGCAATACATCAGCAGGAACTCACTAACAAGTGAGTGAGTGTGAGTGAAAATGCAAATTATATTGACCCTTCTCTCCAGGTTGCTTGCATCTACCCATAGAAGTCTATTGGGAATTAGGATCATTCCAGCCTGTCCACCTGACCATCACTCATGCGTTGGCCGTGCTATTGCATGGCCGGGAGGCATTGACTTCTGCCACCCATTAAGTAATTGCAACACATTACCTTTACATTATAAAATGCCTAACTCAACTCAACGCCCCATAATTATTTACTTAGGTGGTGGCTTGGAGAAATCAATGTCTTATTATTATGTAAATTAATTATTTAATAATATAAAAATTAATTCAACATAAGATAACTTTTACGATTTCTGACAAATTGGGTCGCCTATGATCCTAATTATAAAATACAAATTATCTTTCATAACCTACCTGACATCAATCTCATCCACTGGTACTGTCTGTGCGTTGGGATGGGGTACAGATTAAAGGGGGTTGTTGAATTTCTTATATACAGTTTTTGAGATATAGAATGGCTCAATTTTAATTTGTGGTCCATAACTGAGCCTTGTGTTGCGCGAAGGCCCCCCGAGCGTGTAATACATGGATGGTATGTTGTATTAGTTGTGTTGTATTAGTAGCTCTTCCTAATTAATTTTTTGGAGGGATGGTGAGTTCTCTATGAAGTATTCGAGTTATATATACTATTATTACTATTTATTCAATATCGATGTCTAGTATGATTACACCACAATACTCATCCACCTCCTACACCCCCCCCCCTTGTTGCTTAACATATGCTCTCATTTTTCGTTCTCTCTAACACCGTCTTCACCTCTTAAGGCCCGTTTTCGCGCTGCTTTTTTTTGAGCTTTATTTCAAGCTTCTTTTATTAAAACAATTTCTAGAAATTCATTGCTTCAAGATGAATCTGATAAATATGGAATGTTAAAACCTAAAATATAGAATAAAGCTCCATAAAAAAGCTTATAATAAAGCTTGAAACACAGCTCAAAAAAAGCTGGGTCGAATATCATATAATTATCTAATTCTAGAACATTCATATCATATCTTCATTTTCACTGAACGTTAGAAACGGCATAACAAGCTTGGAAAAAAGCGCAACAAAAGCCCCCCCCCCCCATCTCTAGCACCCACCCGCAATCCTTATTCACATCCATGTAGTTGACGATCATCTTTATCAAAGCATTAAAATCTTCGATGGAATCCATGTTTACAAATACTTGGACATGTATAACCATGTCTATGTCCAACTTCTTGTGTTTACCTTTTAGTTAATATATATATAAAGATGTTAAGCCTGTTAGTCAGTATGTCGTTACCTTTAATTATCATGTATGACCATGGCAGACTCTGTATAAATGATGTGGCTAAATAATGCAAAGCGCTTCCGATTTAATTACAACACTCAAGGCAGGTAAAAATATTTTTCACATGATGGTTGTAAAACGATTGTGTTGAGAGATAATTCGACTATTCCATGGTATTTGTAGCAGATAGCGGTTGAGGGTCCCTACCTGTAGATGATGATAATCTGTCATGAAAGCCCGGACTGGGTAGCTTCTGTATGTGCATTGCGGAATAAAAGTTAGGATAAGTGTATTTGAATTCTGCTATCTAAAGTGTCAAAAATTATAATTAAAATCCCCTTATAATCAGTAATATTTGTGAATAATATGCTTTCATTGCCTGTCAGATGATTAACCAATCTTCAGTGAAATATTCAATATACCTTTATCGTCAATGTCTTTTATTTTCAAAAATAACAGAGCCATTCGAATTCGGATGGTTTTTTCAAACTGATTAGTAAGGCCGGTGCTCCACTGGTATCTCATGAGTCGTATGTCATAAGTCGTTTTCAGATCCGTATAGAGTCCGTACAACAAAAGTAAAAGTCATCAGTAATAAGTCTTTTCTTAAAAATACAAGATGCATCTCACATTTTTTCTCTGTACAATATTCTGTATAATATATATGGGTAGCGCATTTTATGAAATACACTGCAAAATTGTGGTTGCATGTCATTGTAGGATGGACATTGAATGGCATTATGTATTGGTTATAAATTATGAAACGCATATAAATTGCCTATTGATAATTGATAATAATTTATGAACTTTATATAAAATATAACTTACGACCTTGAGCAGGTGCTCTCAGAGAATACTTTGTTGTTTTGTATGGTATTTGTACATAATAAGTACGAAATTATAAATTGTAGGCTATAAAAAAATAATAAAACACATATGAATTAGATAATCTACAAGCACCATGTTGTGATATTTAAATGTAGAGAATCATCACCAAATTGTTAATCACCAGCCAATATTATATTGATTAGTTATATTATGTAGTTTCTAAGATATTTATTCTGAATTACTGTTCATCTAGCTCAAAAATACTCTTATTTTAATTTAATATAAACAGACTTCTGATTGTGGGTTGAGCCACAGTATACAGTTATCAGTATATCAGCCGTATATTTGTTGTCGAAAAATTTGTAAATGCATATTTATTTGCAATTATTTGTAATTAAGAATAAATTGGTCGGATTGATTTATGAACAATTGAACATGCAGTTCTCGAGTCTTTCATAAGAGAGCGATAGACCTTAGCAAGATAAATAGGAGGAATTTGGAATTAGGAATATTTTGAGTGTTGAGTGGCTAAATCCGTCAAGTCATCTGCCTCTTAAGCGCTAAATTAATCATCATGGGAAACTTTACATTGTTTATAATTCTTTCAAGTTAATATATGACTTTATCTCGTGGGCTACATGAAAACCCCATTTCGTGTCAATAAATGTCCACTAAAGCTGAAACTTTATTGAATTTCCTTAAATACTTGAGGGATGGCCAACTGACATACCTTACCTTTCACTTATTTATTTGTTATGTGCTTTTGACAGAAATTGTTCATTGCTTTAAGCAGCATGATATTTCGCAATGTATCCTCATTTGTTTTAGTTTATAGATGACAGTTTACTTCCAAGTTGAATACTTTTTTCAGTTGCCCGAATGAACTCCTGATGAAGGGAAAGGAGCAGGTTACATTGGCACATTATTCTAACCAAAACAATAAACTAAATTCAATAGACCTTTTCTTTACAATACAATACAAAGAACATTATTTGACAAGCGGCTTTTATGCCCACCACCAACCCTTGAAGTAAATAAAACAAATAAAAATAAAATAAAATAAAAAACTGTTAATAAAATCTATAAAGGCACAAGGCAAGCAGGGCGGTAAATTTGAAATATTGTGTTTCTATTTCGTTTGCCAGTTTGTGTAGCAATGTGTAGCAATCCTGTTAGACAGTGCATGCATTCGGTAAGAGGTGGGTTGTGTAGCAATCCTGTTCTGCAGTGCATGCATTCGGTAAGAGGTGGGTCAGGTTTGGTTTTTTGGTACAAACTCTAATTAAAATTGTCATGTAACGTTCCTACAATTGATTATAATTCAAGATTGAAGAAATTTGAGTTGAATCTAGAAAATTCTGAATCAAAAGCACTCTGGGATCTAACTAAAATCTCCTCTAAGTGTACTTATAAATTTTTAATAAATAAATTTGTCGTTCAATATCATATCATTACTCAGACCCCTGTTTTTTTTCAGAAACATCTCTGAAAATCACAAATCATATGTATGCGTGTTTATATTCCCTTTCATGCCCTTTGATTTGAACTTCTCCTTTACGCAATGCCACATCATTGCCACACAACCAATTGATTATGCATTCATTCATCAAGATCCTTTCATATTAGTGTATGCGAAGTCCTATGGATTTGCCTGATAAGAGCTTCGTGGTTGGGTGTTTCGTTTACTACTGTACTACCACATGGGGCCAATTCAATTATAGATATGGCTGGCTGTCCTATGTGAGGCAATTACAAATATTATGATGGATAGCTGTTATTTACAAATCGAATTTTTCACAATCAGCAGCATACAGTAATTACCAAAAAAGTATTTTATAGCAGTCGGTATGATGCATCAATAAATTAAATATAGTCATTTCCTGATATGGAAGGTATTACGAACTTTAAATCCCATATGCTGCATGCAGCCATAATCCAACCATGTGGATCTCAACTAAATCATTACATACTACTAAGTAGCAATGTAATAATGATCCTAGCAGATTTTGATTAAACATGCTATATGGTGGTTTTCTGTAAGACAATCCCACAAACAAACTTTCTAAGTATTAATAGATTACTTAGATTGCATTAATGTTTAGGAACATTAGATAGCAAAATAACAATTAACCCATATTTATAGCTCCAATCACTCGAAAATCAATGAATAGTTAGTTAGTTAGTTGATGGGGGGTTCCCCATCTTATAAAATTCATTACTATTATATATAATTACTATGTCTTACAGTTGCTAACATTTTATAACAGAAACTAGCCAATGAAACTAGGTCCGCACAGCCCTCTAGAGCCATAAGGTCAACCCAAGAGCTAGCTTTCGCATTACATTCAGATTAACTTCCTGGACAATACCGGTAGTCACTTGTATAAATTATGTATATAAATTGCAACCTGTAATATTCATAACTACCAAGGTTTCTACAGTATAAGTGAGTTCTGGTTCTTTGTAAATTACTTTAGATTGTTTTCCTTTGAAGAATTGTGCCTTCAAGGCTATTTCATATCCAAATGCACCTGACTACGGGTACTATAAATTATTCCAGAGGCAATTCTACATTGATGCACTCTGATGGGTTGTACTAATGGATACAAATAGTGTAGAATAAGTCATGAGCTTGATAAGCATGTCAGGGTGAATTTTTTGACTTATCCTTTCCTTCTTGTGTTATTGCATTACGCACTGAGAAATCAATTGAATTCTGTCGCCATCGTATTGCTGAAATTTGCATAATTATTGATTCATGGTCAGTTATGTTGACTTAGTACTTGGTTTCAAATCTTAGTTCAACCACACACACACAACATGCATACATGATAGGCATTCTCATAAAAAACTATCAATATTGTGTTCACTGGCTACACTCAATTACACGTAGGATCTGTAGTAAACCATCTACTGCTACTAAGTTTTGGTATTTTTGCACAATTATTAATCCGGGACTAACACTTAACGTTTATCGTCATACTGTAAACTATGTACCAGACTACCAGCGGAAAGCATTTACTCGCTTTGGATGTTTTCGCACAAATTACGCAGTGAAAAGGGAAGATGGAGTCGCACCCCACCTGCCGAGCGTGTTTGCCCATGCGATCTGAGATTTGTGCACAACGAGGAACATTCTGCCCTCTCATACTACGAAATTACGTTGTCAGTTTGGTTTTCTGAGAAACTCAACTTTAGTAGATTTGGTTTGTTGCACCTAAATAGTAAACAATTATGCTGCTTCATATTTAAAGTGTAAGAAAGTTTAATAAATGTATTAGTTATGCGTTGGACAATTATTGTGCTCTAAAATGTACCCAAGTTTCATTTTGTTACTGTATGGAGTAATAATTAATGATACGGGAAACTATATATTTGTGAATAAAATAATAATAATGTTCTTATATATATTCCACAACAGAAGATATTAAAAAATCAAATGTTCACTATGTTTGTATTAATAATGAAAAAAACACGTTGTGGGGCCTATATAAGAAAGTGTACTAAACTCTATTAGATATACGAAAATCGTCATTCCCAAAATATCAAAGAGTGATGCTTTCAGTTTGCGTTAAACTAGTTTTACAATACTCGTATCCTTCATTAGCCTCGTTGCTTTCGTCCTGTTTTGTCTCAAAATTGTTTTCTTAATCCTATTAAACCCGGGGGGGGGGGGGGGGGGGTCAGGGGTCAATATGACCCCCGCGTGGTTTTTTGTTTTTATAACTCTGAAACAAACGCAGTTGGGAATCTGAAGATTTGACTTTTCTTAAAAATCTATTTTCTTCCTAATAGTGAAAACGGTTTTCAAAAATATTGGGAGTTTTCGAGTTTTTTGACCATTTTTTAACCCTACTTTTGGCACTTTTTTGAGACTTTTTTGAAAATTACATTTCATTAAATATGAATTGTAACATCTCTATTTTTGATTTACACCGGTTTTTTGTGTTTGCAATTAGATGGAATTCATATAAAATAATTTAGAAATTTCAAACTTGCTATTTTCGGGGGTGCCAAATTTTGGTACCAGCACCAAATTTTGAAATATATAAATGAATTTCTTGAACCTGTTTTTTGCGCAGCAATAGGGGTTTTTTGGGGTTCTGGTTTCGATGGAATATATACGAGTTCCACAAGGCGTATCGAACTTGTATTTTTCGGTGATTTGTGCAAAATTTGGTGCCAGCACAAATTTTGAAAATCCATTCAATGATTCAATTGCTTGTGACAACTTATTTATCGCGTTTTAAATGTATATGGCGGTTCTGAATTCAATGGAATAAATAATTATCTAACTAGACATCTCAAACTTTTTTCGGAAGTGGGATCAAAATTTGGTGCTGGCATAAATTTTGAAAACCATCAAATATATCAATTGATTGTGTCACCTTGTTTCTTGCGTTATACAGGTTTGTGAGGGTTTTGAATTCAATGGAATAAGTAAAAATGACAAAGGAGTTTCCAAAGAGCATCGTATAAGTGAAATAAAAATTTTGTGTTCAAACTGAAAAGTGCTGGATACTTGTTTTTTCTTTTCTTTTGCCTCCGTAGAGGACTAAAACAGCCATTTATAATAATCAGATGATTTTAAATATTTTCCAATGGATTTTTCGCTCTAGAAAACCTGTATTGATAAATAAATTAGCCGAAAATTGTAACTTTCACTCTTCACTACTTGTAATTTTGTTGCTGAAATATAACCACCCAGTACATTTTTTCGAAATTTTTTTCGGTTTGATTCAGACTAGTGACATCTACGTACAAACAAAAAATCAGACGTTTTCGTTAAAATTTGTAGATTTTTGAGGGGAGGGTGAAAAATGAACAGCATTTTATAGCCAATTTTGTAACTAATAGGTTTAAACGCAGTCTGACAACCTTTATAAATATGCCAAGTCTCGAAACTGTGCGAGTAACTGCTGATTTATGGTATATGGATACTCATATCCTGATAATTAGTTGAATTTCCTTATGATCTGAACTATTTTTAACAATTGGTACTGATGCCCAGCTAACTTAACAATTAGGAACATACCCATGAACAAGTATTGCATTAGAAAGATTAACACAAATTTCCTAACAATACTTCACCCCCATATATTATACAGTATTTATGTTTGGTCTATGTATTGGTTCCTTTCAACCAGCCTCTGCAACCTGTTTCTTTAATAACCTGCCAACAACTACTACCAGTATCGGCATGCTGCATTGCAGCTGCATTTTTAAGAATGCTGTGCCGACTTTCGACAAAATTGCACCGCCACAACTCCCTATCACCCATGACATTTGCTAGATCATCCGCATCTTCAAGGCCAGTGTCCTTTAAGATGCGTCTCAAGAAAGTCATGGGCTGTCCACCATGCTTATTCACTCCATGAGGCTGCCAAAGTACGATTTCAAAGTTTCCGATTAATTCTCGGTGACTTCCAAATCCTGGAAAGTCTATTCAAGGCTGCTCATGCCTTTCCCTTACGTATTCGAAGGTCCTCACCTGACTTCCGGATCCATGATCCCAGGTAACAGAAGTCATCCACATGCTCAAGCATACCATCCTTTGAGCTTATGCTCATCCGATCAGAGACTTGCTTAGAACTTTCAAAGTTAACTGTCAACATTTTGGTCTTTCTTTAGTTAATAAAAAGACCAACACTAGAAGCAGCATGTTCTAATGAGCTGAGGAGCCGTTGGGCTCCCTCTAGTGATTCTGAGAGTACTCCTAAGTCATCAGCAAAGTCTAGATCAGTTAGGTACTACTTGGCAGGATTTCCTCGACTTCTGGAGCCAGTAGGTGGAGTTATCATCACCCCATCATCATTATGATGATCTAAGGACATGCGTAGAACATAGTCAACCACAATTATGAACAAGAATGGTGCAAGTGTGTCGCCCTGGAGGACGCCCCATAACACTTCAAATGGTTCTGTGTCACCATCAACAGTAGACACAAATGTTGTCGAACCATCGTATACTGATCTGATTGCTGCAATAATTTCATCAGGAATCCCATATAATGAAAGTATGCTGAACATACGTGAGCGGGAGACTGAATCAAAGGCCTTGAAGAAGTCAACAAAGATAACAGCCAGATGCCTGTCTTTCTTTTTTGATAACTCTTCAATTATCCTTCTAAGTGCCAAAATGGGTTCCATGGTCCCACGACCTTTACGGAACCCATTCTGATTTCCACGGAGCAGTCTCTCAATGGGATCCCTGATGCGATTTAATAGAATTCTATTGTATATCTTTGCAGCAATCGAGATCAATGAGATTCCCCGAAAAGAACCATAGAGTGTTAGGTTGCCCTTCTTGGGAACTGGCACCAACTTATTTGTTTTCATTTCTTGTGGGACTCTTGTTGTTCGGTACATGTCTACTATGATGGGATAGATGAGCTTTAAACACTCAGGTATTTTAAAGACCTCAGGGGGAACACCATCTACTCCACTGGCACGATTGGTCTTAATGCTCTTTGCAGCAGCCTTCACTTCTGCAAAGGAGATATCGCCAATGGGAATATCTGGGAGTACAGACTCGGACACTTTTACTTCTATAAAGTTATCAGGCAATACCCTGTCATTATTGAGGAGCTTTTCAAAGTGGGCCTTCCAACCATTGAGGCGATCGGCTGGTGATTCAGCCTTAACCTTGGTGGTTGGTTGGCTTTTCCGCCCAGTAAGCAAGTTGATCGATTTCCATGCCTGGGATGATTGCCTGCTGTTGTCAGAATCATTGATGGCATCAACCTGTTGGTTTATTAGCTCCTGTAGATTAACAGAGTACTGCCTGTTCAGGGACCTAGATGCAGCCTTAACTGAATTCTTGGCCGCTGTAGTCTGTTTGCGTCGGGACTCTTTATGAGATAAATCCTGAAGATGGACGGAATTTCGGTTAACACTATTGCTATAGACCCAGGGCGATGTAGGTGATTAATGCAGACTTGCATTAAAGTCTCCCAGGAATGTTAAGAATGCATGCTGATCCACTCCATCAGTAGATGCTTGTAGATTGTGGTAAAAATTTTCCACCTCCTCTACAGGGGCAACACTAGTTGGAGAGTAGCACACAATCAGAACCACCTTAGGAAACTTCTTAGCCAGTCTTCCAGAACATGAGAAGTGGCAACGGATGATGCGGTTATAGATTTGGTCTATTTTGTCTAATGCTGCATGCGCAGTTGGATTCATCAATAGACCAATACCACCATTGCCACTATCATCTGCTGACGCGATCTCGCCAACCGCCCCCCATGTCCTTAATCAGAACCTCATCAGTCTGTCCAGTCTGCATTCGGTGCTCTTGAACACCCACTGCGCTAAGAGAAAGATTATCTGCCAAGGCAGTCAGCTCACTTTGTCGCATTGGGGACCCGAGTGTTAGCGTGTTTACTGAGGCTAGTCTAGTGACTTGCCTCAGATTCACCAATGGCTTTGTTGGTCGGGTGGAACATGAGAGTAGCCTCCAACTCCAGAATCCCTCTCCCCCTCACAATCAGGCCTCCCTGGTGACCCAGGGTTTGGGCCAGAAAGTTCATCAGGAAAGGGACTCAAAGAGTTGTTGGCTTCTCTCTCTCCAGTAGGGGATGAGACAGGCAGCCGGTCAGGAGATAACTGACGCCTGTGAGGCCGATTGTGAGGCACGTAGGGGCAGTACCACACCCCCCCATACATTCTATTGAGTTCCAACAACTCTATAACACCCAGTGAGTACCAAGTCCCCCCCGTACATTATATTGAGTTCCAACATCTCTATAACACCCAGTGAGTACCACCCCCCCCCCCCATACATTCTATTGAGTTCCAACATCTCTATAACACCCAGTGAGTACCACCCCCCCCCCCCCCATACATTATATTGAGTTCCAACAACTTATAACACCCAGTGAGTACCACACCCCCCCCCCCCCCCCCCCCTCCCCGTACATTATATTGACAACTAGGCATAGGTGTAGGTGTAGCGTTTACTCCCTTTTGACATTATGTTTCTCTGTTTTTGTATTATTGTGGTCGACTATGTGCTGTGAATATCTTTTGACCAACATGACGATGTTGAAACACATCCCAAGTAGAGCCTATGCAGCCCTGGCTGTGCTCGTATCTTATTGCAGAAGATATTAGATCCCTTGATGGAACATCATAGACCAGTATGTTACAACAAGTTCATAATGTAATATGCAATGCTAGATGAAATATGCAATATGAAAAGCTAGCAAGCTGGCTCTAAGGAGACCGTCCATAGACAAACGTAGTGTTAGTTGGGTCCCTCCTCAATCATTATCATCAACTTATAATATAAAACATTTGAACGGCCCAGTGCTTACAATGATATTCCCATTCACTGGCACTTCATTGGTCTTGACATTCACTGGGAAGAGCTATTCAGCTGGCGGGGTAATAATACATTATACAAACTAACAGTTGAGTCTGGGATAGAGTGAGAGAATAATACATTTAGCAAGTAATATACTTTTGTGCAGTTTAGGCCTATCCATTCAATAAATAGTAGTAGCTTACAAGGCCCTCATGAGTACCAGCAGCTGGTATTTTTATCATTGATGTCAATTTTCGTGTTTTCATTTTCGCTCACTCACGGTACTGGTTTGAGGGGCAGGTTTGTTTAAAGCCAGCTAGCTGGCTTTCTAGTTAATACAAATCTACATCAATAGTTGGGTGGCAAGCAATAACGGAGGATAAATAACATAATAATATTATGTTACTAATATTACTATTATATTATAATAGTGTGACTATTATAATATGGCGTTATGGCATACATGGTAGTTGGTAGTAGTGATGAAGAGGTGTGAATAAAAAGAAATATAAGGCTATGAGGAATGATCAAAGGATGACCTTGTGCAAGTAATACGGCTGAGACAGAATGACGTGCCAATTTTTATTGTAGGAAACGCTATATAATTTTATTAATGACTGACGGGTTTCATCTGGATAATCAAGATAATCTGTTGTTTTTCTAATGGCTTTCTTTACCCCTTGGCTTTTTTTTTACCGCTTTGCAAATTGTTGACAATCCATACCTAAGTCCCAACCTAGGGTGTAACAAATTTCTATCATTAATGGTTTTTTCAGTATGTGTGTGTCCCCGGAAAGGTTTGCTCAACTGCTGTCAATTTTAAACCATTGTCTTGAGATTCAGAATTCCAGACGAGAGGCAGTTTCACCAGCAGAAAACAGGTCTTTTTTCCTCTGACTTCCACTGACATTTTTCCTGTGACTTGCGAAACTTAGCGGATTGTAGTTGCACATTGTAATCATTGATTGGGTTGGACATCGGAGTGATTCCAGGGTTGCAGTGTGCTGGGTTCGTCTTCATCGTATTCCTTATGATCCCCAAAACATCACCAGGCAAATCGTGTGTGTAACAAGGTGTGTAATGTTCATCCAGATCAGATCATCCAGATCTTAGACATTTAAACGTGATCTTGTTGGTTTCTGGGGTTTGAGTCACTCCTTTGTTTCAACTTGTTCTTGCCATATAAAATATACTTTAGGGTTTTCATGCAGTTCTTGCACCACAACATAATATCATTTCCAACCATATCACTGATTGATTGCCACGCCGCCGATTTGACATGACATGCTGTCTTTGTATTTCTTACTTTTCAATTATAGTGTTTCATTCTTGCTTGTGGTAATCCTCTACCAAGTTTTTATATGTTTCATTAGGGCAGTAATCACTAGGCCTACACTTACCCATGCCTGCACTTACACCTACACCTACTTGTAGGCAGGTTAGTAAAGAAGCAGGTTACAGAGGCGAGTTGAAATGAACCAAAACAATAAACTAGAGATGGGAAACATAATTTAATTGAGAATCAGCAGTTTGAGGATCAACCGTCAGATATATTGGCTTACCGGCAGTTCGGTGTGTAGGCTTGTGTAAGTGTTTGTAGGCGTCTGTAGGCGTGTGTAAGTGTAGGCGTACCGTTTACCCCCTTTCATTAGCCATTATGGCCATAATTACCATACTGATAATATACAAACGACAATGGACCAATAGGCAGTAGGCTTAGGCCAATACGCTTTGTGCAATGACGACGATTTGATATAGAGGATAAAGCTGATTGATTGCATCGACCCACTGCCAAATACCTAACTGATCTAGACTTTGCTGATGAATTAGGAGTACTTTCAGAATCACTAGAGGGAGCCCAACGGCTCCTCAGCTCATTAGAACATGCTGCTTCTAGTGTTGGTCTTTTTATTAACTCCAGAAAGACCAAAATTTTGACAGTTAACTTTGAAAGTCCTCAGCAAGTCTCTGATCGGATGAGCATAAGCTCAAAGGATGGTATGCTTGAGCATGTGGACGACTTCTGTTACCTGGGATCATGGATCCGGAAGTCAGGTGAGGACTTCCGAATACGTAAGGGAAAGGCTTGGGCAGCCTTGAATAGGCTTTCCAGGATTTGGATGTCACCGAGAATTAATCAGAAACTTAAGGTCCGATTATTTAGAGCAGCAGAAGTTCCAGTACTCCTCTATGGGAGTCCATGCTGGGCTCTAACTGCTGAGAATGCTACGCCGGGTACATTGTGTCAAGTACAATGCACACATCTCCAACCAGACACTATATAACATTGGAGGTGTCTCATTGTTTCCCCCAAGCTTGACACTAGAACAAAATCGCCTCCGCTTTGCAGGACATTGCTTTCGCCGTAAGGACCAGCCAGTGCATAATCTTTTACTTTGGCAGCCTCATGAAGTGAATAAGCATGGTGGACAGCCCATGACTTTCTTGAGACGCATCTTAAAGGACACTGTCCTTGATGATGCGGATGATGTAGCAAATGTCATGGGTGATAGGGAGTTGTGGTGGTGCAATTTTGTCGAGAAGCCGGCACAGCATTCTTAAAAATGCAGCTGCAATGCAGCATGCCGATCCTAGTAGTATCGACCCACTGAGCTGAGTGTGCACATACTTAGTTTGGTGCATCACACTTATCTTATCCTGAATTATTACTACTAGGATCGGCATGCTGCATTGCAGCTGCATTTTTAAGAATGCTGTGCCGGCTTATTGACAAAATTGCACCGCCACAACTCCCTATCACCCATGACATTATTACTAAATATTGTCTGTTACCCATTTTGTTAAATTATCATTATGTTTTATTACTGTAGTTGGATCAAAAACATATAATTCTACCGCTTTTATGAAATTATCCAAAACTTTGCTACTAGAATTTAAAGTAAATAAAAAGAAGTAGCAATAGGCCAAAAATTGTTACCACCCAACTTAACACTCAACTAATGTATAGTTAGTTGTTGCCCTCTCTACATTCATTTGTTGCATGTTGTGTTGAACTTTAATCGGTTCACCTTGAACTACTGTTCTACAATTTTCCCACTTGATTTTTTTTCGAACATATTCTTGAGATATGTTGCAAAATTATTAAAGTTCTGGTAATTCCACACTACGTCTTTGGCCCAGTGGATGCAAAACTGAATTAATTCTCAGTGTTCACTTAAATTAAAGTTTGCGTCATTTATGTACTCACTCATCTTAGCTGTTGTTCAATAATTTAGTATTCACTTAAACTCCTACCTTAACATTAGGAAAATCAATAAGGCAGTCAGTTGTTGTCGATGATAAATTGTTTTGTTTAATTGAAGCGGAATACAGTATTATGTGTCACTACTCCCCTTTATTATAAATACCATACAGTACTACCTCAGGTACCATAATTCAGCTGTAATCTCATTTCTTATATGTAGGCCTATGGTGTAGCCCAAGGACCCCCTGCTATTTCTTACAATTTTAACACGAATATATTCTGGAACTCAACATTTGTCCCTATCGCCATTGCATCCATACCAATTTGATCTTAAATTAATTTTTGTGGCCCTCAATCAACTGTTCCTAATACTTTATAAAGACAATTTTTATAGCTTATTAGTTGAAATATACCTCAGTAAGCAATATTTTGTAATTTATTATGTATGTACTAATATTTCAAATGGCGTCTATTCAAAAAACTTCTTAATAATATTATATTTATATACTATAATTAACCATTCATTTAATACTAATAATACAAGGCATGGCTTTGTTGGATATGGCGACATAATGGCGGTGAGGTTTGGGTGGATCTGGTGACATTGTAGCGGTGACGTTATGGTTTTATTGTTATTTCTTACTTTATGTAATTATATTATTACTTTATATTATTATTAGGTACCTATACTTTTACTTTATATCATTGTCTAGTACTTTATGTTATTACTTTATTATTTATAAAGTGTCACTATTATCACTTATGTAACGTTCATACCCAACATATAAATATTATATGAGTTATATGAGTAGTCAGTACAGCAGTAGGCCTATTGCACCGGTGGTGATTTCAGTAATTTCTGTACCTGTACTGTCCTAATTTGACATTTTGTGCCTGGCCGTGGCCTGGCAACTGCATTGATCAGTAGAAAGTTTCGACATCGCTAGATTGAATCTCTCCTTCCGCTGATTATGACGGGGGAGAATGCGGGCACCTCGGTGCATTGCGAACACGTGGGCGATAATGTCCTTGCGTACATATGGATGGCCCACACCCGCGGGCTGCATAAGAATGCGATTATTTCGGTTGTTGGCCCTTGGCCTCGGTTCGAGGACGCCTCACTCAAGGCTGCCAAGACAACACTTCTGAACCTAATAGGAGTGTCCACCAACCGCAATGTATCCAAACAGGAGTTCGCGAAGTCACGTCACCAAGGTGACAAAATGCGTAGTAACATCATTTAGGATATCCTGGATATATTTGAATATCCAGGAACACTGGAACCGAAACCGATTTTCATACCAAAAGATCTTGGAGAAATACCGCCGTTTGCCACTACTGAGTCGGACTTACGGTTCCTCCTCAATATGATTAGTAAGCTGCAGGATAGAATAGCAATACTCGAACATAGTCACAACGAGCTGTTGCAATCTACTCCGAAATCGACTACCAGTAGCTCTGGAAAATCTGTCACGGCTGACGAACTACAATCGCCGACTGATCCGCAGGATCCTATCACTGCGTCAGTATACAAGAAGATGCCTTCTGGTGTTAAGTTCGATTACAAACAGGCTTCAACCAAGCCGCCTTCCGCTTCCATTAAATCTAAACAGCATCACAAGCATAACAACCGCAATGAACGGTCGCATTCGCATGATATGGTTACGAAGAAGATAGTGGCTGATAAGCCTACAGCTCCCGATTCGAGGGTCGTTCGCAACGAGAATCCGACGTCCGGTATGGAAACACTGGACTCTTCTTCCGACGATGATGAAGCTGTCTACAGCGGACCTTGGATTGACACTGGGAAGAGACGGAAACACCACAAATCTCAAGTAAGTAGACGGCAATCGAAGAAGGGCCTGTCGGCGACAGATGCTAAGGGCAGCTCTCAGGATCCCAATATGCGTAAGAGTTTCATTTTTGGGACCTCCAATAACGGCGGTTTCGGTACTGTACAACCACTCAGAAAGATATATTTGTCAGGGTGCGTTCTTGATGTAACACCACAGACAATAATTAAGTATGTTAAGGACAATTTACATAATGATATCAAGTGCAATGCTATTGGTAACAACGACTACTTCCGATCCTTCGTTATTACCTGTAAATTGGGTGATTTCAAGGAACTCATGTGCCCTGATACGTGGCCACGTTTTTGTCGAGTATGAGAGTTCATACAAATCAATGGTAACGATGGCAACGGGTTCCGGCCGCGGGCTCCCTTGAGAGCTACCGCAGTCGCGGTAGACCCCATCATGCCCATGAAACCCTGTAGTGGTGATTTACCGCCTACAACTGACAACTTACAACCCGCCGCTGGCGCTGATACAGTCCCTGCTGGTACAGTAGCGATTCCCGGCCCAGTTTAATACCTGGTGCGTTTTCGTATTATATTCGTTCATATTATAATTTATTTTTAGTTTCCGATTTTTATTAAGAACATATTTTAAATTATGGCTATAATTTGTTTCGCTACATTAATTATTATCTTAGTAATGGCAAACCTCTCACCTGTGCAAGACCATTTTTCAGTGGCATCCTATAATTGTAATTCGATTCGTACTGCGTTGTCCAGGAATGTGATTAACGATTTATGTAATTTATCGACCGATTTAATATGTGTACAGGAGCACATGCTCCCTGTACAAGATTTAGGTATTCTATCAACGTTGGAAGATAGGTATTTTGCTAGAGGAACCTCTCCCGTTGACTACAGTCAGTGTTTACTGCAGGGTAGGCCATTCGGTGGGCTTGGTTTCCTATACAAAAAAAGTATCGCCCGATCTGTCGAAATCGTTGATTACGGAGAAGAGAGAATTCTTGGTCTCCGTTTAAGAACTGATGGTAATGTATCCGTGCTATTTCTTAATATTTACTTGCCTTACGAATGTAGTATTAACGATGATGAGTTTCTAGAAACTTTAGGAAAGCTAAGTAGTATTATCGATTGCGAGAATAGTTCCCATTGTGTTGTTATAGGAGATTTCAATGCTGATGTAAGTCTAGATATTATAAGTTTACTGATAGTTGGTGCAATGATCTTAATATGTCAATTTGTGATGCCAAATTCTTACCAGCCGATTCTTTTTCATTCATTTCTGCAGCACACAATACCTGTTCATGGCTCGACCATTTGGTCTGTTCAGGTAGTATGACTCCACTTGTGTCATCTGTTAAAATTCATTATGATTTGTGTGTGACTGATCATTTACCCATTACATGTACTTTTAATATTACCGCTGACGTTGCGATACTGATTCGGGTTGTGATCCCGCATCAGCGACCAGCGATCATCAAGGTGGTAATGGTAATACTACCACTACTAGGAGGTGCGATTGGAATAAGGCATCTAACGCCAATATTGCCGAGTATCAATCTGTTTTAAATAAACTGCTAAGCAATATTTCGACACCATCAGACGTATATAATTGCACTAATGCATAACGTAAAAATAGTTCACACACATGTGCCATTGACAAATATTATAACGATATAATCGGTGCTCTAAAGCTAGCTGTAGATCATTCGATTCCAAAAATGAAAGGACCTAACCTTAAGTCCAAGAATGTTCCCGGTTGGAACGATTTATTAAAGGAGATGTATAAGGAATCTAGGTTTTTTTTTAGAATTTGGCGAACACACGGGTGCCCCCGAGCCGGACCTATTTTTCAACAGAACTATTGGTAAAGTTTGAATTTAAGCGTGCACTAAAACAATGTAAACACAAAGAAACTGAGCTGCGGGCGGATAAGCTAGCAGAATCATTGTACTCGCACAAGCAGGGTGAATTTTGGAATAACGTTAAGAAACATTGTAACACGAATGTTCCGCTTTCTAGTAAAGTAGGTAACGCTATTGGCGAACCTGATATTTGTAATTTATTTAAAGAACGGTTCGACAACCTATACAATAGAGTCAACAATGATTCTGCGAAGGCTACCGTCGAATCCAAATTTGACACTATTGCTTTTCATAATAATATGATTGTCACTGATATACATGTCGCATTTGCGATAGGTAGACTATCTAATGGTAAGGTTGGTCCAGATGGACTGACAAGCGAGCACTACAGTAATGGTACATGCCGTCTGTATTCTCATCTAGCTGCGGTTTTTAGTGCGTTCAATGTACATGGTTACATCACTAATGACCTCATCCATTGCAATATCCACCCCATTGTAAAAGATAAAAATGACGACATCACTAGTTTTGACAATTACAGAGGAATTGCACTTGCAAGTTCTCAACTTGCAAGCTCAAAACTAGCGACTCCCAATTTGGTTTCAAACCAAAGTCGGGTACTGAACTCTGTGTGTAGACTTTGAAAGAGGTCATACAACACTACTTAGATAACGACAGCCCCGTTTACATATGCTTCATTGACAGTAGCAAGGCTTTCGACCTGGTTAACCACTACAAGCTGTTCTCTAAGTTAATCGACCGTGACATTCCTTTATTTTACATTAGGTTACTTAGGTTCTGGTATGGTTTTCAACATTTATCGGTTAGATGGGGGGGGGGGGGGGGGGGGTGTACTTCTGATAGTTTTAGGGTTACAAACGGAACAAAACAGGGTGGGATACTCTCCGGGTACTTTTATGCTGTGTACATAGATGACTTAAGTATGGAACTTACGGGTACAAATGTAGGCTGCCAATTTAATTATTCTAGATGTAATCACTTAATGTACACCGACGATTTAGCTCTAGCCTCAAACTCGATATCAGGGATGAGGAAACTGATAAAAACGTACGAGGATTACGCAATCAGGCATTCTATAGTTATAAATGTCAAAAAATCAAAGTTCATGTATTTAGTTCCTAAATCGTATAAAAATGAATTAGTAACTAGTATATCCATCAACGGCACTAACTTAGAGACAGTTAAGAAGTATAAATACTTAGGACACATTTTTCATAACACGACAGCGACAGATGACAGCTATGATATACTTAATCAACTGACAAGCCTTTATAGGAGAGGGAATTTTTTAATTAGGAAATTCGCAAACTGTAGCAAAGATGTCAAAATTAGGCTATTCCATGCTTTTTGCACACAGATTTACTGTAACGCTGTGTGGGCTCGTTGCAACTACACGCAGTTTATCTATGATAGGTACAGAGTAGCCTACAATAACATTATCAGACAGCTATTTGGTTTCAAGTATGATTGCAGTGTGTCATACATGTGTGGATCACTCAATCTGCCTAAGGTCGTCCATATCCACTACAATGCACGATGTTCGTTATTGCAACGTGTGAGGGAGTCTGGAAATAGTATTGTTCAAGTAGTAAACCTTGTAACTCACCGGACGCGCCGTATCTTTGGTGTAGACCACGCGACTTAACTTTTTGTATTTTTGTTTGTTGAATGACATACTTAAATAGGCAACTTTCTTGTTTTTTTTAAATCTCTTTTTACTAATTTAATGAATAATATAAAAATTTTTCGGTTTTTTTTAATATTAACCATACAACATTATTAATCAATTATTTTATTAATTATTTATTAATTATTATTTAACATTATTCACTTTTTGTGAATAATGTATATATTTATCATTCTTATTTATACACGGATAAAACGAAGAGCCGAACTCGTGAGTTAATTTAGTTTATTTAAGCATTGGGAGTATTGTTATTTATCTGCCTTTAATCCTTATTGTGAATACCTGTTGATATATTTTTCGTATGTATTTATTTATATAGTAACGTGTTTATTTACATAGTGACGAATGTTTATACGTTGTGTGTCATCTATTTTATACGACGACCCGGGGCCCCGATGTGTTTACTTTAATATGGCATTAGTTTTTTATATAAATATTACAGTAGGGTTTACAGTAGGAACTAATTTAAATATTGTGCTCTATTTTTCTTTGTAGTATACATGATACAATATGTTTTTATATGGGCTGTACCACTGGCCTGGATTAAAGAATTAAATACATAAATAATTTATATATATATATATTTACGATTAAAAACTTATATTAACTTTATTATTCATATTTTTATTTATTTTATTACGATTACCGACCCAATATTCCCCACCCCAGAGTGAAAACACATAAACCAAAATTAAACGTGTGACCCCCCAGTAGATAAATATCTCAGTTTACAGGGCTCGGCTCAACTTGTGACCCCCCGTAGAGAAATGACTCGGTTTTAATGAGTCTCTCCAGGCTCTGAAGTCCTGAGGGGAATAAATAAATCCATTCTTTGGATTATTGCAACTTGCCGATTAATGTAAATAAAACGTTTATTAGTCTGCTGGTAATTATTCAGATAGCAAACAATCTCTTCAATTTCTGACCAGGCAAATGCGCGTTTTGGGTTCTTTGTGAATGGTATAGAAACTTTTGCCAACCCAAAATAACCTGTGAAATTATTCCCGGAGAGGCGTGTTATTATTTAGAAACTCTACAGTCCACTGAGCGACTGGACCGTCTCTCTCATGGCTCATCGACAATAAATAGTTTTTCCAGGTAATCACGTCCATTGCTGTCCCAAATCGGTCAACAAAGTTGGAATGGAACTTTTCTTGCCCGATGCAATCTTTCTCAAGGAATTCCACCAACTCGTCGCGTTGGGCGTTATGTGTGGCGGATATTGCCCAGTGGGTGTGATGCAGCAGCGATGTTGGGAAGCGCCCGCAGCAACGCATTCCGTTCAACACCATCGGAAGGAAATCCTAAGATGGAAACCTTGCGTCGTAATTAGATCGGCAGTAGCCGACACAGCATTTACGAGGCATTATCAAAGTATCAGCAGATCAGTCTATAGGCAGTTAAAATATAGGCCTAAGAATGTGGAACGACATAAACAAAACTTGTTTTAAATATATTTAATTTAACTCAAAACATTTGGACAAATAATGTATGTAGGTAAAAATATGGCTAAAATTTGCCTTTATAATTATGAAATAAAATAATAAAACTATATATTAAAACACAGTTGAGTTAAAATGGGATACTGTCATCGACCCTCTCCAGACACATCAGGAAGAGAGCAACACGTAAGTTTGTGTTTAAGCCATTTCTATTTATTACGGAGCATACTATGTAATGGTCTGGCGATGTTGCTGGTGTGTTGCAAAGCCAGCAGACACATTCTTCCGTCGGTCGCCAGCAGGAGGGGTTTGAGCACAGATGTTGGTGACAGCCGTTCGACACCAGCTGGGCGGCTGCTCTTCGTCGGAATCGGGGTTCGATAATGATGTTTGAGTTTAGTTCTGAGTCGATGGCGCTTAGTATCGAGGTGGATGATGCTTATTTGCTTATCCCACACCAGAGTTTCCAGAAATAAGCTCTGACACGTCCAACATGTGCCAATCTGTTCACCTCGGAGGTTGTGTTGGTAAATACGGAGCAACCGTAAGTTGTTGATGGCAATATCACGGCATTCCATAAGCGGTGTGCTGATTGCATGGAGATTACATGTAGATTTATCTTTGTGGCGACGCAAATGCAACTGGCAATACCTTTTCTATACATTGCTTCGTAATGTGCGATTCCAAGATACTCAAATGATGGTTGGAAATCCAAGGGTGTGCCATTGTATCTAAGTATGTCACTTAAAAAAAACTTGTTTTTAATTAGCTAACTAACGAACTAATTAAATTAATACAAATTAGTCTAACTCCGGCAAACAGCAGGTACCGGTATGTTAGTTCATAGTTGCGGTACTGACACAACACTGCAGTGTACAGCAGTACTGCTGTGACTAAAGTGGGCAATACAACAAGTTTCAGCCTACACTAATTTTAAGTTCACGGTCAGGTCAGGTATTCTAGGTCATTGATTAAGAAAACTTGCCACCTCCATGCAGCATAAAGGAGGTGCTACCTGTAGCTGCATAGACCCTCTTACTAGGGCAAATCTGGTCCTGTAACTAGGACCCCCTTCGTTCTGGGATAAGGACGCCCTTGGTCCTGGATTAAGGACCCATATACTTGGCTGCAGGGGTATATGGCCTGACCAGGCAGAGGGTGATCTACCAATGGCTGGTCAGGAGTAGAGTGTTCTCATGTCCACTCTGAGAGCACTTCACTGCGACCTGCACCTGGCAGCAAAGGTACAGGGCATGACCCAGCAGATGAGCTGCAACAGCCAATGGTGGGTCATGTGTGCCAGAGTAGATATGGGTAATGGGCCTCATATCTGACTCCATTGCGACACCCACCCTGTGGAATGGCAAACCAGGGTGTGGTATTTGCCCCGAGAGCTGACTCGGCAAAAAAGCACCCCCCAACCCCCACTATGGATTACATTAGCAATGCGGAGGTCCGGCCACTAGAGGCCAGTGGAATTACCGGACACAATCGGCCTCACAGGCGTCAGTTAACTCCTGACCGGCTGCCTGTCTCACCCCCTACTGGAGAGAGAGCAGCCAACAATTCTTTGAGTCCCTTTCCTGATGACCTTTCTGGCCCAAACCCTGGGTCACCAGGGAGGCCAGATTGTGATGGGGAGAGGGATTCTGGAGTTGGAGGCTACTCTCATGTTCCACCCCGACCAACAAAGCCATTGGTGAATCTGAGGCAAGTCACTAGACTAGCCTCAGTAAACACCCTAACACTCGGGTCCCCAATGCGACAAGGTGAGCTGACTGCCTTGGCAGATAAGCTTTCTCTTAGTGCAGTGGGTGTTCAAGAGCACCGAATGCAGACTTGACAGACTGATGAGGTTGTGATTAAGGACATGGGGGGCGGTTGGCGACTCGCCCTCGCGTCAGCAGATGATAGTGGCAATGGTGGAATTGGTCTATTGATGAATCCAACTGCACATGCAGCATTGGACAAAATAGACCAAATCTCTAACCGCATCATCCGTTGCCACTTCTCATGTTCTGGAAGACTGGCTAAGAAGTTTCCTAAGGTGGTTCTGATTGTGTGCTACTCTCCAACTAGTGTTGCCCCTGTAGAGGAGGTGGAAAATTTCTACCACAATCTACAAGCAGCTACTGATGGAGTGGATCAGCATGCATTCTTAACATTCCTGGGAGACTTTAATGCGAGTCTGCATCAATCACCTACATCGCCCTGGGTCTATAGCAATAGTGTTAACCGAAATTCTGTCCATCTTCAGGATTTTATCTCTGGAAATGGATTGTTTTCGGCTGGAACCCAGTTCAAGAAGCGAACTGGAAAGCTATGGACTCATAGTGGACCCAGTGGTCACAAGTCCCAGATAGACCATATTCTGTTTCGTAGGAAATACAGGAGCTCTATACAAGACTGTAATGCATTTACACTTCGACCCTTCTCCAGTGATCACCGCCTTATTGTGGCCAAGGTAAGACTTAGTCTGCGTGCTAGCAGAACAACGAAATCTGCCTTGCCGCGGCATGACTGGTCCTCTCTGTTGCAACAGCCAAGTGTGAAATCCAGCTTCACACTACAGCTGAGCAACAGGTATGAGGCTCTTGCCTCTGAGGCGTCAGATCACTGTGAGGGCTATACTGCCTTTACAGAAGCAGTTAAGTTAGCAGCTGCAGAAACAGTTCCTGTATACCCTCGAAACAGGAAAAGGGCCCCCTGGACTGACAACAAAATTCAGAAGTGCCGAAATGACCTTCATAAGGCGCAGAAGAGTCCCGACTCAAACAGACTACAGCGGCCAAGAATGCAGTTAAGGCTGCATCTAGGTCCCTGAACAGGCAGTACTCTGTTAATCTACAGGAGCTAATAAACCAACAGGTTGATGCCATCAATGATGCTGACGACAGCAGGCAATCATCCCAGGCATGGAAATCGATCAATCTGCTTACTGGGCGGAAAAGCCAACCAACCACCAAGGTTAAGGCTGAATCACCTCAATGGTTGGAAAGCCCACTTTGAAAAGCTCCTTAATAATGACAGGGTATTGCCTGATAACTTTATAGAAGTAAAAGTGTCTGAGTCTGTACTCCCAGATATTCCCATTGGCGATATCTCCTTTGCAGAAGTGAAGGCTGCTGCAAAGAGCATTAAGACCAATCGTGCCAGTGGAGTAGATGGTGTTCCCCCTGAGGTCTTTAAAATACCTGAGTGTTTAAAGCTCATCTATCCCATCATAGTAGACATGTACCGAACAACAAGAGTCCCACAAGAAATGAAAACAAATAAGTTGGTGCCAGTTCCCAAGAAGGGCAACCTAACACTCTATGGTTCTTTTCGGGGAATCTCATTGATCTCGATTGCTGCAAAGCTATACAATAGGATTCTATTAAATCGCATCAGGGACCCCATTGAGAGACTGCTCCGTGGAAATCAGAATGGGTTCCGTAAAGGTCATGGGACCATGGAGCCCATTTTGGCACTTAGAAGGATAATTGAAGAATTATCAAAAAAGAAAGACAGGCATCTGGCTGTTATCTTTGTTGACTTCTTCAAGGCCTTTGATTCAGTCTCTCGCTCACGTATGTTCAGCATACTTTCATTATATGGGATTCCTGATGAAATTATTGCAGCAATCAGATCAGTATACGATGGTTCGACAACATTTGTGTCTACTGTTGACGGTGACACAGAACCATTTGAAGTGTTATGGGGCGTCCTCCAAGGAGACACACTTGCACCATTCTTGTTCATTATTGTGGTTGACTATGTTCTACGCATGTCCTTAGATCATCATAATGATGATGGGGTGATGATAACTCCACCTACTGGCTCCAGAAGTCGAGGAAATCCTGGCAAGTACCTAACTGATCTAGACTTTGCTGATGACTTAGGAGTACTCTCAGAATCATTAGAGGGAGCCCAACGGCTCCTCAGCTCATTAGAACATGCTGCTTCTAGTGTTGGTCTTTTTATTAACTCCAGAAAGACCAAAATTATGACAGTTAACTTTGAAAGTCCTCAGCAAGTCTCTGATCGGATGAGCATAAGCTCAAAGGATGGTATGCTTGAGCATGTGGACGACTTCTGTTACCTGGGATCATGGATCCGGAAGTCAGTAATACGAATACGTAAGGGAAAGGCATGGGCAGCCTTGAATAGGCTTTCCAGGATTTGGAAGTCACCGAGAATTAATCGGAAACTTAAGGTCCGATTATTTAGAGCAGCAGTAGTTCCAGTACTCCTCTATGGGAGTCCATGCTGGGCTCTAACTGCTGAGGATACCAAATCTCTGGATGGCACATTCACAAGAATGCTACGCCGGGTTCATTGTGTCAAGTACAATGCACACATCTCCAACCAGACACTATATAACATTGGAGGTGTCTCATTGGTTCCCCCAAGCTTGACACTAGAACAAAATCGCCTCCGCTTTGCAGGACATTGCTATCGCCGTGAGGACCAGCCAGTGCATAATCTTGTACTTTGGCAGCCTCGGGGAGTGAATAAGCATGGTGGACAGCCCATGACTTTCTTGAGACGCATCTTAAAGGACACAGGCCTTAAAGATGCGGATGATCTAGCAAATGTCATGGGTGATAGGGAGTTGTGGCGGTGCAATTTTGTTGACAAGCTGGCACAGCATTCCTAAAAATGCAGCTGCAATGCAGCATGCCGATCCTAGTAGTAGTAGTAGTACCTAAATCTCGGCTGCATGGCCTGTATTAAAGGACGCCTTGGTTTCCCCCCTGTCTCGAAGGACAAGTACTACATACATAAAATGTATATTTTAAGACATGTGTTTTTACATTATATTATATAATGTAAAACATTATAATTATGTAATATTTATACTTCCTACTTCCTTAATAATACCTGAAGTCATGCATGAATTTACACCTTATATTTAATAACTAACAATTAATAATTAATAATATTGAATGAGTCTTGTAGTGTCAGGAATCAAATATCTTTCCTGGCACTTCAGTCTGACAGAGTGACAGGTTTATATTCAAGTGGAACTACCACCAATAATCTCTACCTATACAGATAACTCGTCTGTACTCTTTGTGATTGTCCTTTGTGCATTTCTTCTTTACAGCTTCATAGTGAGTGAAACGGTATATATACGGATGTATATTGAAACATGTTGATTTTATACGTAATGACATGTCAGATTGGGGTTCTTGTTAATTATTATTATTATAAGAAATTCCTTAGTTAGGAAATTAATTGACAGGCTGCAAGGTAGGTATCTCATTCTGGATTCTGCTGTACACAGGTGTATTCTCGACATGCGGAAGTTTAAGGCAGTGTAACCATAGGATACTGACAAAATACCTAATAAAATGTCTGAGATTCCGTCTCCAACTGAGTCATGAATGTTCACAGCAGAGCGCCAGCAGTGAGAAAGTCCCCTCCCCATCTTCTATTTCTTATTTATCAGTGATTTTTTGTTTTCGTTCTGTCTTCCTTTTAATCATGACTCATTCTTTTACATTGATCTGAGCACATTATAGATATTACCAGCTTATCACCACTGAGGTAACAACGGTATTTGGACGAAGTCCGACCGAATAGGCCAAAGGTCCGAATATGCGTCGCTTCATATCTTCAAGAACTCATACCGCTGTTGCTATAGGAACTCTTACCGCTGTTGCTATTGACTCATTTATTGTTTTGTTTAGAATCCACTCTATCCTGATCCTTTCCCATAATCCACCGGATGCGGATGTTCGTATTTTATTTTCATTTCACTGTACTACCTGTATCATTGTGCAGCTGATTGTATGCAACTAATTGCTATGCAACTAGTTGTAAGGATCTATACTGAAACCTCCCCCCAGCTCCCCCCTGAACAGAACATCCGTTTTTAGTCTAGAACCACGTCTTCGGGACCACTTATACTAAATGAGTCAATGTACCTCTATGAAAAGTGTAACATTATACTATAATATAATTACGATAATAAAATTACACCCTACATGTTTTAATTAATAATAAATAGGAATTTTACAAAAATATTAAAAACCAAAAAGTCAATATTTTAATAATATAACATAAAAATGAAGATCCATTTAAATTTTTAATAAATTCAATATTTGAAGCAAATTAATTTTGTTAATTTTTTTAATAATTGAATGAAGACACTATATTCACAGGATCTGGGTCTTATATAGTGCTGAATTTGGTGAATTAATATTTCGTAATTTTCGTCACCAAAAAATATTTCTAACATTTTATTTATATCGTGATCATTTAAAACCTTTATACCTACAAAATTGGCATTTTTTCAGCCAAAATATAAAAAATTTATAAAATGACCCACCCCAGGCCAATTTAGTATAAAAATTAACCAGGGCCAAATAGGTTTAAACCCGTATAGTAGTGACATGCTGACTGTCAATAAGCTAAACTTTAATATTAATAAAACGAAAACTGTATAGGCCTACTCTCCAATAGCATGTATAACAATATCGACAACAGCACACAGATGTTTCAAAAATCAATGATATTAATATTACCAAAGTATCTATTGTCAAATATTTGGGCGTCCGAATTCACACGTCCGTTGGTCTCGCACCCCAAGACGCATTCGACCGGGGAATGCTTAATATTCAGTTTAATTAATGTAGGAAGACATTTATCGTTCAAATACTGGATTTGCCAAAAGGACAAGACGGTGGTCTATGTTATACAAGATTTCTGATGTTATTATATTTCAGTTTGCAGTTTATCCTAATGAGAAACGAATTACTATCTGTACAGGTTATATAAGGGCTAGAAAATGCAGACGATACAGCGTCATTACAAAGGCCCTGCCTGTGGTATACAGTAGTGCATATCTACCAAATTTCAACATTCACGGATAATAAACAACGAAATTAAAAAAGTTTAAAAAGTTTAACAAAAAGTTAACTTTCAGACTGAATTATTAGCCTTCAAATACTGATTGGCAGACAGACCGACAGACATACAGTCCGCCGCCTGTCCAGAATACTGAGCAAGCAAAATAAAGTTTCGTTTATTGTTTTGGGTTGAAAACAATGCCACTCTAACCTGTTCCTTTCCCTTAATGCTTTAAAATAAATCAATTACATTAATTACCAAATCTGTAAAATATCACAATTTCATGGGTAATGCCTCCTTCAGTATAAAATGATCTACACAAAAAAGTCACTGAAAAGTCTATTTCAGTCGTAATAAACTTGGTGCAGCTTCATGCTATGGGAAACTTGGCAAAGTGCAAAACACCAGGTTACTTACTATCTGTGTCCAAACCGAGGGTGGCACTGATTGGACGTAGATAGTTAGCAGCTACTCTGTCCTATGACTTAGAGGTTTGACTGAAGGTCGCCCCAATGAGTCTATGGGCAGAGTGCTCAATCAAGCACTACCATAAACTGACAAAGTCAAAACCTGGGAAGAAACTGCTACTTTGTCTTCACGGCTACGCAGTTGGTCCTGGGACGAACTGGGATGCCAGCGGGCAGAGTGCGCAAGCACTTAGGCTGGGTGGCCAAAAGCTCAGGTCTCTGTGGCAACCTACCCACACCCCTAAGCCCGACTAATGCCAGGCGAGGCAAGGTGGGTTTGGGGACAGTGGTCCGATTGCTGAGAAACTGAACCAAGATGGCGTGCCAGGGGCTGCCATCTACAAGGCCGAGCTGTGACTGAATGTTTAATTCCGTGAGTTATGGCCCATTATAAACCCGGTGTTTGCGGTCAATATGGAGTTGACCCCTAATTATCACTTGCCATGGATGATGGTGTTCCCTTGGCGAGGATCTGTTAATCACATATTAAATATGATTAATATTGAATGTCAAAACGGACCAATAATCGTTTACACCGTAACTTATCATTGAGTTTTTATTAGATGTTACTAATCATTCCCTTTGTATAATAGGAGAAAGGGTACGGCCAATAAGGTGAGCTTTGAATAACTTTTGCTTTTTTTCCCTGTTGGGTGAATGTTATTAGAAAAGAGGCCAGGGTGACATTACAATGCTGCTACTAGTGGGTTTATTGGTGGTTAGAGGTGACAGGGAAGGACAAGGCCGCCGTCTTATTGGATGGCAGGTAGGAAATAAGGAAGGCGGATGTGGATAATTATGGGAATAATTATATTGCATTTAAAATCAGAATCACGAGGGAGTGTATTTTTGTAGTATTTTCTAGGAAGGTGCGAAAAATTGATTACATTTACAAAGGCAGATAAGACCTCCCGAAGGGCTGTCTACATCCTTCCTCCTGGTGTGGTATATCACTGATAGCTTAATAGAGTGGAACAACTAACTAAGCTTATTTTACTAAAAAGGTTACTAGAGTGGAACAACTAACTGACTACAAGCTTACACTAACACCTTTCATCGCATAATGCACAGAAGGATTTCTATTATAAAGTTTTAATTTGTTGTAATGCATTTATTTTTAGTACGGCATTATTTACTAAGATTCACAGGGTGTGAGATCTATGGTAAGTAAAATTCCGTGGTCCTTGAAAAATATTGCAGAAATGCATTACTTATTCGGGGTATTTATCGGGGTGTATTCAAAGAATTCTAACAAACATCTATTAAATAGTATGATGCGCCGGAGGATGAGAAGCGGCTGTACGCGGCTGCTGTAGCAGCTCGTCGCTGCGATTTCTCTCCCTTCGTGGCTTCGTGCGACGGAGTGTTGGCACCGCAGGCCAATAGACTGCTCAGAGTCATAGCCACCAGACTCCATGCATCCTGGGGGAAACCCTACGCGACAGTCATGTGATGGGTCCGGACGCAAATATTATTCGCCGGATCTAGGACACTTCCCCCCCGGATACTTCCCCCCCCCCCCCCGGACACTTCCCCCCCCGCCCAAGTAGGACACTTCCCCCCCGGACACTTCCCCCCCGGACACTTGCCCCCCGGACACTTCCCCCCCAGTTAAAGTGTTAAAATTAATCTGGGTGCATCAAAGCAATAAACAAAAGTTAAAGATGGTTACAGGACAAGTTGTATCTAGACAAGTTTTTTCAAAATTATAAAATAAACATTTTTATAGTCAAATTTTGTATATTTTTCTTTTAATTCCTTTAATTTCTTTTTCTTGGGGGCTGCCGCCCCCACACCCCCGCTTCTTTTCTTGGGGGCTGCCGCCCCCAAACCCCCGCTTCTTTTCTTGGGGGTTATCGTCCCCAGACCCCGGCATTTCCCTGAGTGCCCGTGGTGAAAGACTTAAGACCACTTTGAAATAATTAATTAATGTTTGTATCATCAGATAATAAATTGACTAAGCCTAAATTAGGAGCTGTATTGAATGTTAACCAATTTAATATATAAATTACTACAATATTATATAATTCAACAAAATCCTATTAAAAATATTGCAAGTAACCAGGAAATTTAATATGTAGTGTGTATAATATCTATATAGTTTGTATAGTAGTAATATGTATATCAATATGTAATGCTGAACACAGAATACATCTCGACGCATGTCGATTTTACCCTGGAGAGGTATAATTTTGATTGCAACAATAATATTCATCCCCATCTGCTACAATTTGAAGAAGACTATTACATAATAATACCTATAATGTAACTGGGTTTCTGGTGTGCGCGATCTGCTTAATAAGTCTGGTAAAAGTTGGGCGTGGGTCAACCAGTCGGTCAGCTGTAATAAAATGTTTATTAAATCTCTAGAACGTACATTACAGGATAACTTCATCCAGTCTTGGTGGAGTGCGATAGAAAATTCTCCCAAGGGAATTTGGTATTTCAAGAGGGTGTTTGGGGCAGAAAACTACTTAAACTCACTTAGTGGTTACCCTACACTGTGTAAGACTGTGAGCCGCCTAAGGTGTTCCTCACACGATCTACAAATTGAATACGGACGTTGGCATAATGTACCGCGTAACGATAGATTATGCCAGCTCTGTAACCTCCAAGAAGTGGAGGATGAATACCACTTTGTACTTAAATGTCCGCTCTATCATGATCTACGCATTAAATTTTTGGCAGTAAGATATCATAGAAATCCTTCATCGGTCAAATTTCTTGAACTCCTCAGTCTGACGTCGGATTCCAAAATTAAGCAGTTTGGTGTGTTTTTATATCACGCCTTTAAATTACGACTGGAGGCTAAAACCTAGTTAGTACGTATTACGTGTGTTGAATGTTAGTGGTGTGAGTATGTGTTGGTAGTTCTTTGGTTTAGGTTGTTATTATGTAGATATAATATATATTATGTTCCTACTTTACGCACTGGGTTCACCTATGTATTTCTTTTCTAAATGTATTTGTACTCCGGTATTGTAGCGTGCAGTTGATACTACTTTGCTCTCAACAATAGCCTTAATTGGCTTGTTGTGATTAACAATAAACAATTACTATATTATAATTAAAACAATTAATTATTATAATTCTATAGCTAATAAAAACAGTATATCATTCCGGGGATGGAATTTATAGGTCATCTAATATAATTAATTGTTTAAAGATTAGCAAACAATACGATGTAGTTGCATTGATAAAACCCATAAATAAAACTTGGATATAAAATGTAAAATCGAGATGCAAAAGATCACTTTCTGAGCTACGAAAGGAAAATTGGATACAACTTGTCTGGATACAAGCGGTCCGTTTACCTTACAAAATGAAAAATAAGAATGTGCGAAGTTAAGAACAGTCGGGGGGAAAGTGTCCGCGGGGGGGAAGTGTCTGGGTGGGAAGTGTCCGGGGGGGAAGTGTCCGGGGGGGAAGTGTCCTACTTGAGCGGGGGGGAACTGAACTGTCCGGGGGGGAACTGTCCGGGGGGGAAGTGTCCGAGGGGGAAGTGTCCGAACACCTATTCGCCATCGTCCATGGCACATCCCACTGTCTGCCTGGATCCCGCATGCGGTGGCCTGGGGCTAGAGGACGGTGCTGGTCTCCCCTCCATGGCGGTTTAGAACAGTAGTACAGTAGCAAGTAGCAAGTAGGTAGGTCAGTTAGTCTAGGCAATAACAATTATTAATCACATGTAAATACGTTTTGAATTTCCCTCCAATATTTGTATCACTTTTTATTATTTAAACTGTAATTGCAATTGGTGATGGGTTTCTCTCTATCTATGTTAAATAATACTGTAACACTTACATTAAATCCTATGAATACTGAATCAATTATGATTTATATGCACTCAACTGCTGCCTCCTTTATTAGCTGCCAAGTACTTCTTGATCATATTTTATATTTCGAATAGAGTGTTTCGCGTGAAACGTTTGATGTTTTGCATTCGAGTATTAATTAATTAAGTATTTGAATACGGCCCCTCGAGGCCACAGTTTAGCTATCCCTGGTACTCGTCCAATAGATATTCCTCAAGAATAAATTTATAAATAATTACAGATTGGGTTGGCAGAATCGTGCCGTTAATAAATTATATTTTTTGGAAGATAATTTATGAACATTTGTGGCTTGGGGATGATTGTATTTCCGTACTGCATGAATATGCTTGACAACAATCCAAACGATCGAACATCTAATCCAATTAACTTTATATTTTTTCAGATTGCAATGGTTATTAGTAACAATTATTCAGATGCAGTGACATGGTTAATGGATAATAACTTGACCACACCAAGTAAAGAATCCCATGACAAAATAAATATTGATGATATTTGGGCGTACATACTTTCTGACCCACATTACTGGGTATTGGTTGCTTATGTTATCGTCTTCATCGCAGGAATAATTGGCAATATACTCGTTTGCTTTACTGTTTGGCGAAACACCCACATGAGAACCACCACTAACTACTTTATAGTGAACCTCAGCATAGCAGATTTACTAGTGACTATCGTATGCCTACCCCCTACACTAGCTGTAGACCTTCTGCAAACGTGGTACCTCGGGACTTTCATGTGTAAAGTATTTGTGTACCTGCAGCAAGTGTCATTAGCTGTTTCAGTATTTACTCTGACTGCCATAACGTTGGATCGCTTCTATGCGATCTACTATCCGCTAAGATTTCATCGAAACAATCGAAGAGTTGGTTTCCAAATAATGACTGTGTGGTTGGTCGCCCTACTTATTGTGTTGCCGTTACCTTTCGTATTTGACACCTGGAAGCCCGAACTTATCAGACATATCGATACAGTGTTAATGACTCAGTGTCGGGAATTTTGGAAGTTATGGCCCAATGAAAATGTTGGACATGCTCACTTTATTTTCGTCATAATACTGACATACATAGCGCCCCTAACCCTAATGATTATTTTCTACACACTCATCGTAAAAAAGCTGTGGCATACAGACTTAGCAACAAGCAGCGCAAATACTTCCACGAGCTATTCATCAAGATCGCGTGCGCAGCGTCTAAACAGTACCCGTTCACCAGAGGCGCAACTCCAAGGGAGAAGAAAGATCGCAAGAATGTTGATTATAGTCGTTGTACTTTTTGCGATTCTCTATTTACCCATGTATATACTCCTGGTGATCAGTCGATTTCGACTCATGGGAAATGATAATGTACAGACAAAAAATATTCTTCAAACTATGGCCCTGGTATCCCATTGGTTATCATATCTCGCATCAAGTATAAACCCAATAATTTATAATTTCAGCTCAGGGCACTGGCGAAGGGGATTTGTTGATGCTTTTCTGATTTGCTGCAGAAAGCCAACACGAAGGTGAGTGACTGGTAACTTATAACTGTAATATTTGGTTCAAGGTTCTAGAACTGTAGCCTATCGATGGGGATGGTTGATAAGGACTAAAAATTATTACACTATTGTAAGTAACACATTTCTACATTTCTATTTTGCATTAGGACAAACAATTGGGTCAGGTCAACGATTGTTTTAAACAGCCATCCATCACTGGCTCCTTCAATATGTAAATAATTAAACACCCACGACATCAGCAGGGGAACAATATACTCATACAAATAGGAAACACAACTTGGGGTCTTAACCTTGCAAACTTAGTGGAAAGAACACACAAAAATCGCACAAATTTTTTGTGTTTTTTTTCAATAAGTTTGTAGAACGGTATTAAATTTATATTTGTATGGCCTTTTCAAGGTTGGGGAAGTAAATAAATATTGGAATTATTCATTTAATCACTGGTGACTCCATCAGGACATATTCTTTGGGCGTCACAACACACACCCGACTAAATTCAACCAAATCAATATATAACAGTTCCGTAATTGGCCTATTGACATTCAATTCGGAGTTTGGTAATTGCTTTATTTGAAGTTGCTATTCACGTTAGCTATAAAAATCAATGGACATTACCAATAGAATAGCATCAGAGAGGATGCGGGGGTGGGGGGTGGCTGGGATACTGGACTCATCGTGAAGGAATGTGTATGTAACACATAGACGTAGTGAACTCATGTTTATTAAATCTATTGATGAATCATTAGTAATAGACTTTTTATTAATAGGCGTTTAAAAAGTCTAGTGCTGCATTTATGTGATTTCAATCAGGAGGCCCTTGTGCGATATCTACATACCTGTGGCCGCACTATGCTGCATGCTAGCCAAACCAAGGTTTTCATCCTTGACTGGTTGATAGATGGAAACCAAGTTAAATTGGGAAACCGAGTTGAGGTGGGGTTTACTGTGGAAAATCACCCATGATTGTCTAAAAATTCTAACTAACATGTCATGAAATCGACACCTCGAAATTTAGGTTGCAATCAATATAATTTATATCAACAGGCTATATTACATGAATTATGACATAGCTTCCACCATCATTAATTACCAATATATTTATTTGAATATAGACGTCCAATGCACCAACGCTATTACCATATCTGTGTTGTGTTGCCTTATTATAATTGCCCCATATGATCAGGGTTGGATTGAAATAATTATCCCCAGGCCTCACCAGCTGACAATTTGCTTTGTATTGTTATTCGTAATTGGTATAATAACGGTATTTGTATAATAATATTAATCACATGATATATTAGAAATATTTTATTGTAGATATTGATCTAGATCACGGACGCCTACTACATCAAAATACTACAATTTTCCTTCCCCTGCAACCTGTAAATCATGTAATGTAGTGCGAGTATAATGCGTCCTAAGGCATGTATGTAATCAGTGCTGTGGCAGCATATAACACAGTTTGTTTCATCATTGATTCGATTAGAATTTTTAACAGGAAAATGCTTTGACTGACAAAGTATATTATCTGCACTTCGGTAGTGACAATCCGACTTAAAGGCGTCGCAGTGAAGTATATTATCGGGACAGCAAAGAATTTGTAATGGGATTTACATTGGTTCATTGGTGTTCATTTCTAGTAAATAGAACTATTATCGAAAACATGGTTTATTTACGTCGCGCAATTCAGTTTAATCACAAAATTTAATGGTGCGTATTATTCGTGCAATATGCTGCTGAGTGGTATATTTGTTTCGCTATCGTCCCATAGTTAGTTTTACGATCGATCGTCTTATAGAGTCCTATATCGTTCGATCGTCCTAAGTTACTATAGAGGTTTGAATCGGAAAAAAGGCCTATATTTTAAATTATAATGATATTATTTGGCCATATATGATCCTGCCCTGACAATTGGCGATAATATTGCATGGGGAATAATATTGTTGACCTTGACACTCTAATGAGATGCCGCCTGCAATGAGCAAAAAACAAACAAGACAGGGCAGCAATAGATACACTGCTTGATACAACCATCATTGGCAGCAAGAAATTCAAAAATATCGGTGGTTGTTATATTTATATGCACACCAAGCACAAGCACTGCACAGTATGAACCTATATAGAGAACTATTAATTAAATCTTTGATAAAAAAAAACCGTAATTACCAAAAGCTCGAATCATATTGCCATTGATTTTTGCGGAATTTGTGAAGTAATACACCATAACCCGTAATGTACTGTAGTGTCATTTCCTGATGACACCCCCCCCCCCCCCCCCCCACCCCCAAACTATCTACAATCTTTATCATATTGCTTGATATTTGAAACACAACTAGTTCAACTCATCGTCACTGTGTCCCCATGAAGCCGGAATGTTCCTTTTTTTGCATTTAAATGTTTTTATAAGCGTTTTAAAAGGGTGTCTTTTGGGAAATCCCACCCTCCGATCTTCGTGGCCATTCTTCACATTAATCAACATGTAATATGAAACAATATCTAAATTTCGTTGAGAAACAGTTAAGATATATACAATGATCAAAGTATTGTTATCGTACGTACAAGTATCATATTGTATCCGTATTGTATCAATCCGTATTCCCTATGTCTGCACTATCCTTCATTAAACTTTAAATCAGTCATTTATGAGAATAACCTTTTCCTGGCCTATCAATGATACGCAGTATAAATTATGAAAGTGTGTTTGTGGGTATGAATATGAATGTAATTCCGCATGTCAAAATATAAATCAATACTGGTGTAGAATACTGTATAGGCCTATATAATACTGCAAATACTGTTACTGTAGGCCCTTTGATATAAATGGACAATATTTACTAAAATCTACTGTAGGTTTGTGGAATCTTTGACCAACCTGTGTGGTAACTTTGACTCATGTTGTGGATGCTTTGACACTGTGAAACCTTTGACCATAAGCGATAGCCTTTAGATTGTAACAATGACCGAATGTATGTCAAAGGTTCTATAAGGTCAATTAAAAAAGACATGTCAAAACTTCCACACATGGACCAAAGCTTCTACAAGTCCCCCCCCCCCCCCCCCCCCCCCTGTCTCCAATGTGGTTGAAAAATGAATAGAAAACGATATAACATCGAAAAGAGAATCATCAAAAGTAAATAAAAATATGAAAAAACAAAGTTTGCCCCCCCCCCCCCCCCCCCTTGTGGCCTGCGTGAGATTTCAACATTTTCACTAAAAATACTATTCTCCTCCGTTATTTTCCATTTTTATTTCTGATACCATAAATAAATACATAAATACATACAATAATATAAATAAAAAAAACGGAAAAAAATGAAGAAAAACATGTTTTTTTTGTCATTTTTAATTTAATAAACGGGGAAATATTATTAATTCAAGAAAACTGCTCGAAATTTATTGAAGCTAATGAAATTACGGAGTAGTATTTTTCCTGCAAAAATGTCATTCTGAGATAAATTGTATTTTTTAAAGTTCAAAGCTTATCGCGCCAAACTACCTGTATTGGGTCTGTCTCGTTGGATAATAATGTCTGACATGAACGAAGCACACCATTTACCATTTAGCAAGCTAAATTATGTTTAAGGGAGTTTTCGGGGTCGCTGATTTTTTTTCTGATGTCAGTTTTATTATTTTGTGTAATCTAGTCTGTCCGTCTGTCGGTTGTCTGGCAGTCGGTCTTA
>JAUCBJ010004848.1:0-26760 GCA_032718475.1 Nemertoderma westbladi | reverse complement strand
CACTGTTGAAGCACGACACTACATTGATTCCTGGCGAAGGTTAAGAATGACTATGGCGTTACTTGGAGTTATGTTGAAGACACCGAGTTCATGAAGAGTTTCCACCTTCTTGGAATGGGAACATCGATTATCTGCCAAAGTTTCCTTGAGCAGATACGAAGTCCCCATGTTGCAATTCAACAAAGTACACGCTTCTTTCAGATCCTTAAAGTAATTCTCGGGTTTCGATGTGAAATCCCCGAAGGTAGGAAACAAGTTGCGTCTCATATCGACGTCTAGTTGGGCGCAGCCGCCCTCAGAGAAGCGGTTGTGGAGGATGAGTTGGTTGTAGAGGAAATCGTTGAGTTGGGTAGCGAGTTGTCGCCAAATCGAGGTGAACGCGCCCCGAGTGACCGAGGTGTGGAGCACGAAGAGACGGTCCCGCAAGGTCAGCAACAGCTCGCAGGCCGAGTCGGATAAGGTCATCGCGACGAAGGATGAAGTTGGGGGAATACAGAACCACTTAGAGGAACAGTAGTCCCTTGCGTTTATCTTAACGTCAATCATAACATTCTCTATAATAGTGTCAATCATCTCGTCCTGCAGACGTCGATATAGTTGTATAATCTCGTCAAATACAGTTCCATCGTGTGAGTCTGGTTCCTGCGAACGATGGCAGTGCAACTCGATGTAGAGGGTGAGTTGAGCCCACTCGTCGAGGGTAGCAATAACGAATCCGACGAGGTTCAGTATCGCTCTGAACTTCTCTCCCAACGGGAGGGCCCACTCGTCCCGCAGCAGTTGCAGTGTTCGCACTCGCAGATCGTCCACCAACCCCAGCTGGAGGTCGAGGAACTGGGACTGCAGACGCGGTTCCGGAAGCTCCCCGAATCGACGGCTCATCAGACTGAGGAAGTCGACGAGGGCCTGGGCGCACTGTGGGACGTTGTCCGAGTCCGGGTCCACGGAGAGCCACGCATCCGGGGAGGACAGGATCGAGTCGAGACGCTCTACAGCGAACTTCCGCTCAACGTGGAGCCACTTGGCGAATATATCGGGATGGGAGAGGAAGCGGAACACGTTGGTGGCCTTGGCGACGTGACGGCCGAGAAGAAGGGTCCACTGGGAGTGGAAGGAGAGCAGCTCGTCGACGAGACGACAGAAGATGTGATCGTCGTAGAGAGTAACCGGGAGGTCCATCAGGAGTTTAGTTTCAACGAGTTCGATTATTCCACGGGCGAAGTAGAAACGGCAGTCGAGAACGGCGTCGGGGAGAGCGCGGTCAACGATGGACTGGAAGATCGTAGAGAGGAAGCCATCGTGGTCGCGAATCCAGACGAGTAGCTGGTTGAGGAACCAGTCAGGCCGTTCCGGGTTGTTTGTTTCGCGGCGTTTCGCGCAGAAATGGAAACGGAATCGACGAGACAGCGGTTTAAGGAGGAGTTTAATCGGGAGCGGGATATCGGGGTCCACAGGGGGGAGCTGGATGGGGAGCAGGGAGCGACTGGAGGAGGGGGAGCTCAGAGGGGAGTGCTCCCCTTGGGGTGTCAACTGATCCGGGAGTTGGAGACGGAGTAGGTTGAGTATGTGGGACTGGAGGTTGGCGGTCAGCTCCGTGTCTATAGAGTCCGGGGCCGGGGAGTCGATGAACGGCCAGTTGATGGAGCGGATCGCGGCCTCGAATAGGTCCCCGACCGACTGCCGCAGCACATTGTGCCAGTAAAGGAGCAGCTGGCGGATGTAGGTGAGTAGATGATGGCAATGCGAGGCCTCCAGAAGGCCGTAGACCTTGGAGAGCTCGCAATACTGGATGACAGCGCGGTTGGTGCGGGAACTCTTGTAGAAGGAATCTATTGAATCGGACATGGAGTCCACATGGGACAGGACGGCTAGGTACTCCGCGTATCTCTCCAATTCGTTAATCTGTTCCACTAGCGAACGGATCTGTTGGTTCCCGGGTTGGGAGGCCGTCAGTAAACTATCCAAATCGTCGGTAACAGATTCAACTGAGTCCTTCAGCTGATCCACTCTGCTAACCGCCAATTTAGACTGAGTAATTAGATCGTCTAGACGTGATGAAACTGGTTTGCTAACTTCCTCCGTTTGCTTTCCAACCTGGGCTTCCAACTTATCGCATTCTTCGCGCACTTTATCCAACTCCTCCTTCAATAAACCCCCGAGGGTTTCGAAAGCGGAGACATTAAACTTCGAGTCAATAAACTGTTTAACAGAATCGCAATGGAGTTTATTACCACACTCCATAATTAATTTTTATAGTTGAAATTGGAAACAGGTATGTAATTATTATATTCGCAATAAAGTTAAACCTTGACCCATAAAGTCGATGGCTAACTGCGTTTAATATACCACATAACAAGGAAAACCATAAAACAGAAGGCAAATAGGTAACAGTATATGCTGTATTTAGACGCGGTTTTACTTAACGCTCCGAGGTTCATCATCGCCACGCCGAGAACTCCAGACGAAGTCTCGAACGTCGAATCCATATCGGAGAGGAATATATTCTGGCTACGAACCTCATTGCCAATGTCTATTGATAAGCTCTTCAACGCACCAACTTTAGCTTGAAGGTCAACTTCCAACTCTCTGTTTTGTTCCTCCAATAACTCGTGGTGGCTGGGGGTGTTGCCCGTAGCAACCCGTTTCATTCTAATACCGAATTAGTGTAATTCGGTAAGTAGGCCTATATTGCAGGTATCGATCATAAACATATACCGGTACGGTATTATGTAAAGCTAATAATACTTTTTTAGAATTCAGATTTCTCCATCCCTTTGTCAGTCTCTCAGTAAGACTGTAACGATATAACGATATACAGAGCTGCAGTGATATACTGATATATGTAGTTGATGCTACCGGTAGGCTCGATATACAGATAGGCCTATACGGTTATCTATGCAATATATATATGAATCAGAGCGAACATAACTCTTGGCCTAACTAACTACCTACCTGCAATCGTAGTATCCGAGTATTAGGCAACCATTAACTGATTAATGATACATAAAACATTAAATATCGTATGGCTCTCCGATCGAATGATTGTTAGGAATGTGAAAGACCTAGACAAAACAGTTCAGCCTTTAAATGCTCTCGACTTTACGCGAATTCGCAAACACATACAATGTTATGAGAACAGCAATCACAATAAATGAAGGAATGACAACAGTGAATATTTTGTTACGAATATCGGCCATGGATTTCCGTCGTTCTTCCTTATCCTTTCGCGTCTCTTTCTTCGGTTTACCTTTAAATACCTGTCGAGCCATTAGATCATTATAATATACAGATATATAAATATAAAAGGTCAATTACTGAATTAAGACTGTAAGTAAAAGCTATCGTTACTCAGTTACGGTACTGTAGTACTGTAGTACAGGTACTGACTGGCTAGGCCTAGTAAGCAACAGTCACTACCGGTAGGCCTATCATATTTAGCTCTAATTACAGAATTACTAATTATGGCACTTTCCACTGTTTCAGCTTTATGCAAGTGGGAGACTGGCAGTGACACGAGACTTCTTTATATGACTAGGTATTCAGCTATTGCACTCCATGGATTCTGGGATTTGCTCGCACGGTAGACAGGTAGAAACGGTTGCTTTCTTGCTCTTAACAGTATCAGGCCTATCCTGCTATCCATCAGTCTGTCAGTATTTTAAAGTAGACAGTATTTAATGTATAATGAACACATTACAATGCAAATGCAACGCAATCATTACCGCTGTACCGTACTGCATTATACAAACTGAAATATACGTACCGGCAACCGGTACAGCAAATGTTAAAACATCTGTACATACCGTAGGCCATGACATACCGCTGTAGGCCTAAGATAAGAATAACAACTGCCTAACACCTGAACACGGCCACGTGCCCAGCTGACGTGGAACTCACAACCACAACGCTCACACTAGGCCTACTGTCACACTAAAACTAAAATAAAACTATCGATACCAAGGTTCCACCTTGGTGTAGTGGTCGCATTGAATTCACATCTCCTGTAGGTCGTGGGTTCGATCCTCACATGGGCCAGGGCAGTTTTCGTTTCGGCACGAATGCTTTAAAGGGACCAGCCAGGGCGCATCTCTGCCTTGCATCCATAAGTTGTAGCTAAATGAGTACTGGAGTTTCCTCTGGGGAGTAAAGTTCTGGGGGGACCGCACTGGAAATAAGTCGTCAGACTTTGTGCGTAATCCCTGGCCTAGCGGCCGAAGAAAATTTACTTTACTTTTACTTTACTTGATACCGTACATAATCTACTCAGATAGGGGGGGAAACTATGGACACGCACAGAAAAATAACTCACCAGGGGAAACTGGAAGCAAATCCCAGAAATGGTGAATTTGGGGTTTAGGAATAAGGTATTTGGGTATAAGGTATTTGGGATTTGGGAATAAGGAGGTATTTGGGAATAAGGTATTTGGGATTTGGGAATAAGCTGTATCTGGGATTTGGGAATAAGGTATTTGGGATTTGGGATAAGATATTTGGGATTTGGGAATAAGGTATTTGGGATTAAGGGATTTGGGAATAAGGTATTTGGGATTTGGAATTAAGGTATTTGGGATTTGGGAATATGGTATTTGGGATTTGGGAATAAGGAATTTGGTATCTGCCATTATTGGTTCACTGAAGAAGATACGCAATGCGTATCTCATTACGCCTCATCCTTTTGTCAACAAGTCAACCCCACCGACTAGCGGCACTGGCTGTTTCCACTAACGGGGCTCAGTTGAACAACGCGACCTTTTGGTATCTGGGAATAAGGGATTTGGGATTACCGTTTTTTGTTTATATTTCGAATTAACAACAAAGATTATATAAATAAAATTCTGTAGAGTATTACTCAGACAAAATGACCTTTACACGACCTACTGTATGTATAGTCAAGTCAAGCCTATTGTTCGATCTTCCTTGGACATATGGTATGCAATATATATTATATATTAGTGCCATTAAACGTTAATCCTCTATGAACCTAATTTTCATCTTACTCAATAGGCAGAGGTAATTACAGTATTATTGGTATTGCAGTGGCTGACTCTTTCCACATTCCTTTGTGATGGTGTGTAGTGTATGTAGTTTATCAGAGCAAACACTAGCAAGGGATCATTGCTAAGACAACGCCCTATCAGAATACGTCATCCCTCATGAGCTGTAACTGTTGGTACCAGTGTAAGAACAAGGAGAGACACACACTTGACGTTATACAGGTCTCTCAATACTCAGCCCACTACTAGGATCGGCATGCTGCATTGCAGCTGCATTTTTAAGAATGCTGTGCCGGCTTATCGACAAAATTGCACCGCCACAACTCCCTATCACTCATGACATTTGCTAGATCATCCGCATCTTCAAGGCCAGTGTCCTTTAAGATGCGTCTCAAGAAAGTCATGGGCTGTCCCGGCCCATGCTTATTCACTCCATGAGGCCTACAAAGTACAAGATTATGCACTGGCTGGTCCTCACGGCGAAAGCAATGTCCTGCAAAGCGGAGGCGATTTTGTTCTAGTGTCAAGCTTGGGGGAACCAATGAGACACCTCCAATGTTATATAGTGTCTGGTTGGAGATGTGTGCATTGTACTTGACACAATGAACCGGGCGTAGCATTCTTGTGAATGTGCCACCCAGAGATTTGGTGTCCTCAGCAGTTAGAGCCCAGCATGGACTCCCATATAGGAGTACTGGAACTACTGCTGCTCTAAATAATCGGACCTTAAGTTTCCGATTAATTCTCGGTGACTTCCAAATCCTGGAAAGCCTATTCAAGGCTGCCCATGCCTTTCCCTTACGTATTCGAAGGTCCTCACCTGACTTCCGGATCCATGATCCCAGGTAACAGAAATCGTCCACATGCTCAAGCATACCATCCTTTGAGCTTATGCTCATCCGATCAGAGACTTGCTGAGGACTTTCAAAGTTAACTGTCAGAATTTTGGTCTTTCTGGAGTTAATAAAAAGACCAACACTAGAAGCACCATGTTCTAATGAGCTGAGGAGCCTGGGTGATGCAGGTGGACCCAGCAGCATGGCACACCCAGATATAATGTTCAGCCACACATACAGTGCGGATGGACCCAGCAACATAGCGACTCCAGATCTCGCGGTCAGCCTCACACAGTGCCGGTGGATCCAGCAACATGGCACCCCCAGATCTCATGGTCCGCCACACATACAGTGCCGACGGACCCAACACCATAGCGACTCCAGATATCGCGGTCAGCCATACACAGTGCCGGCGGACCCAGCAACATGGCACCCCCAGATCTCATGGTCAGCCACACACACTACTACTACTACTAGGATCGGCATGCTGCATTGCAGCTGCATTTTTAAGAATGCTGTGCCGGCTTGTCAACAAAATTGCACCGCCACAACTCCCTATCACCCATGACATTTGCTAGATCATCCGCATCTTTAAGGCCAGTGTCCTTTAAGATGCGTCTCAAGAAAGTCATGGGCTGTCCACCATGCTTATTCACTCCATGAGGCTGCCAAAGTACAAGATTATGCACTGGCTGGTCCTCACGGCGAAAGCAATGTCCTGCAAAGCGGAGGCGATTTTGTTCTAGTGTCAAGCTTGGGGGAACCAATGAGACACCTCCAATGTTATATAGTGTCTGGTTGGAGATGTGTGCATTGTACTTGACACAATGAACCCGGCGTAGCATTCTTGTGAATGTGGCATCCAGAGATTTGGTGTCCTCAGCAGTTAGAGCCCAGCATGGACTCCCGTAGAGGAGCACTGGAACTACTGCTGCTCTAAATAATCGGACCTTAAGTTTCCGATTAATTCTCGGTGACTTCCAAATCCTGGAAAGCCTATTCAAGGCTGCCCATGCCTTTCCCTTACGTATTCGAAGGTCCTCACCTGACTTCCGGATCCATGATCCCAGGTAACAGAAATCGTCCACATGCTCAAGCATACCATCCTTTGAGCTTATGCTCATCCGATCAGAGACTTGCTGAGGACTTTCAAAGTTAACTGTCAGAATTTTGGTCTTTCTGGAGTTAATAAAAAGACCAACACTAGAAGCACCATGTTCTAATGAGCTGAGGAGCCTGGGTGATGCAGGTGGACCCAGCAGCATGGCACACCCAGATATAATGTTCAGCCACACATACAGTGCCGATGGACCCAGCAACATAGCGACTCCAGATCTCGCGGTCAGCCACACACAGTGCCTGCAGACCCAGCAACATGGCACCCCCAGATCTCATGGTCAGCCACACACACAGTGCCGGCGGACCCAGCAACATGGCAACCCCAGATCTCATGGTCAGCCACACATACAGTGCCGACGGCCCAGCAACATAGCGACTCCAGATCTCGCGGTCAGCCACACACAGTGCCGGCAGACCCAGCAACATGGCACCCCCAGATCTCGCGGTCAGCCACACACACTGCCGGCGGACCCAGCAGCATGGCACCCCCAGATCTCATGGTCAGCCACACATACAGTGCCGACGGACCCAGCAACATGGCACCCCCAGATCTCATGGTCAGCCACACACACAGTGCCGGCGGACCCAGCAACATGGCACCCCCAGATCTCATGGTCAGCCACACATACAGTGCCGACGGCCCAGCAACATAGCGACTCCAGATCTCGCGGTCAGCCACACACAGTGCCGGCGGACCCAGCAACATGGCACCCCCAGATCTCGCGGTCAGCCACACACAGTGCCGGCGGACCCAGCAGCATGGCACCCCCAGATATCATGGTCAGCCACACATACAGTGCCGACGGACCCAACAACATAGCGACTCCAGATCTCGCGGTCAGCCACACACACAGTGCCGGCGGACCCAGCAACATGGCACACCCAGATCTCATGGTCAGCCACACACACAGTGTCGGCGGACCCAGCAACATGGCACACCCAGATATCATGGTCAGCCACACATACAGTGCCGACGGACCCAGCAACATGGCACACCCAGATCTCATGGTCAGGGGGGGGGGGGGGGCTTTACATCAATTCAGGAAAATAGGACACCGTACATTATTACTGGAAAATAAGCTAATACTCGGGAAAAAATAAAGATAGCATACGTTAATTCAGGAATAAATAAGGTACTGTACGTTAATTAATTCTGGAGATACATATTAATCACCAAATCAATAACTCGCAAGCGCAGACAGAGCTGTAAACCAAAACAATTTAATTCAGGAAAATAAAACTGTATGTTAATTTTAAGAATTAGGTCAATTAATTCAGGAAAATAGGATACTCCACATTAATTCGGGAAAATAAGACACTACACATTAGTTCATAAAAAATAATAATATACCATGCAACTAATTCAGGAAAATAAGATACTGCACATTGATTCTGGCAACTAAGGTAATTATTTCGGGAAAATGAGATACTGCACATTAATTGAGGAAATTAAGATACTGTACGTTAATTTGGAAAACTACCGTAAAGGCCGCTTGTCGATTTTTATGTAACTATAGGCATCATAGGCAACGTTGTCCACCCTTCGCAGCATTCTGGCGAGTAGCGCCCAGCATGGGTTGCAATACAGCAGCACAAGTACCTTTAAAGATAATGAGATATCACATGCTTCACAAGGATATTGGACATGAGAAGATAGTATGACTGATAGTATGATTTGGGCGACTTTCTCTCAGATCGTAACGCTCTAATAACGCATGAACTGTCTCCTATTTCCCGATATAAGAATTTAACAAAACCGAAATATTTTCCTCGAAAAAATATAACATCTCAATGTGGGATTGACCCGGTATATCGAATTCTAAGTCCAACGATCTACCAAGTGAGCAAAAGCGGTTATATTGCAAAAGCAAGGTGGAAACCAACATCAACAACAAACGGAGTGGCTACTAAAGGTCTGGCTACCTGGACCTGGGGCCGCTAGCTCAATGGTTACAGCGTGGCTACCTGGACCTGGAGCCGCTAGCTCAATGGTTACAGCGTGGCTACCTGGACCTGGGGCCGCTAGCTCAATGGTTACAGCGTGGCTACCTGGACCTGGAGCCGCTAGCTCAATGGTTACAGCGTGGCTACCTGGACCTGGGGCCGCTAGCTCAATGGTTACAGCGTGGCTACCTGGACCTGGGGCCGCTAGCTCAATGGTTACAGCGTGGCTACCTGGACCTGGAGCCGCTAGCTCAATGGTTACAGCGTGGCTACCTGGACCTGGGGCCGCTAGCTCAATGGTTACAGCGTGGCTACCTGGACCTGTGGCCGCTAGCTCAATGGTTACAGCGTGGCTACCTGGACCTGGAGCCGCTAGCTCAATGGTTACAGCGTGGCTACCTGGACCTGGGGCCGCTAGCTCAATGGTTACAGCGTGGCTACCTGGACCTGGGGCCGCTAGCTCAATGGTTACAGCGTGGCTACCTGGACCTGGAGCCGCTAGCTCAATGGTTACAGCGTGGCTACCTGGACCTGGGGCCGCTAGCTCAATGGTTACAGCGTGGCTACCTGGACCTGGAGCCGCTAGCTCAATGGTTACAGCGTGGCTACCTGGACCTGGGGCCGCTAGCTCAATGGTTACAGCGTGGCTACCTGGACCTGGAGCCGCTAGCTCAATGGTTACAGCGTGGCTACCTGGACCTGGGGCCGCTAGCTCAATGGTTACAGCGTGGCTACCTGGACCTGGGGCCGCTAGCTCAATGGTTACAGCGTGGCTACCTGGACCTGGGGCCGCTAGCTCAATGGTTACAGCGTGGCTACCTGGACCTGGGGCCGCTAGCTCAATGGTTACAGCGTGGCTACCTGGACCTGGAGCCGCTAGCTCAATGGTTACAGCGTGGCTACCTGGACCTGGAGCCGCTAGCTCAATGGTTACAGCGTCAGACTGAATGAATGACCTGGTCGTCATTGCCCACTTTGCAAAAGTTGTGCTCAACAAGAAGTTATAATAACCACATGAATATTCATTAAATTCTCTATAGTAATTATAGTGGGGGTGGGTTACTGTTTTTACCCATGGATACAAGTAGCGTAATCGATGGTTATCATGGTAATTCGCTAGGTTGCTATGGTAGATACTTTGGGCTCCTAACTAGAGTTTCCATTTTTTCGGATTTTGATATGTTACCGCAGACCACCCACTCTTTCAATAACACGGAATCCAGCTTGGCACCAGGGGGTTTACATGCCTGTTTTATAGGTAGACAGAAAATTATTAATTAATTAGTTCGGCTATTGGCCTTACACAGATACCTGCTTTTTGGATTACTAATATTATTTAATTAAAGAAAGTTTCATAAAATTTTCTCAACTTTTAGATTTTTACAAATTAATAAAGCACAAAAGGTACAGCAGTAGCCCGACATTTAGAAAAACCGATGCCAACATTAAACATTAATTAACTTCAATGACTCTTTAGAAATTTTTTTTGATGTGCGACGAACTTTGGAATTAACTTGGCTCTTTCGGCGACTGAACAAGATGTTGGAGTTTCTCCTTCGAAATAAATCGATTTCAATATCTGGCCCAGCACACTGTCCACACAGTGAATGTTCTCGGGGGTTATATTCTCATTGCCCTCATCTTCATACATTCTCAACCAAATATGGATGGTATAATTGCCCGTGCGCCAATCATAATTCGAATAAAATTGTTTTCTGCAATCCATCCACTTTGGGTATATAAGAGCGTCGTCGACTATGTTAACTAGATGAGGAAACATCGCCGATAACTTACCGGGAACCTCGCAACACGAACAGGCCCAACAATCAGGTTTATAAGTTGCATAACTATCGTAGATCATACTAAGAAACTTGGAGTTACTTTTGGCTAAAATCACCCCGCTTGACAAACGATCTTCTCCAGGGGCCCCACGGTCTGCCGTGTAGTCATGGCCACGGAGTTCATCCAATGGGCGGATTCCAAACACGTCACTATCGAGGTAAATCCCACCGTGCTCCAATAGGATCCGAAATCGCAGAACGTCTGTCTGATGCGACGCGCGGTAATTCGGATTCGATATGGAAATATTAAACACCGTTTCTGGGGCCACAACTTCCTTCAACACCAAAATTGGAATCTTCTTTCTGGCCAAAAGGAACCATGATTTGGATTTACCGTCACTACCAGTAAAGTTCAACCCCATGTTGGTATGGAAATATATAATATCGGGGCGAATGTTTTTATAAACGGAAATAATACATAAGAAGTGGATAAAATCGAATTTTTTGCGGTGCAGCCATATTTGGTGTACAACATTTGGCACTAGTTTGGAGTTGTGGCTCGTTATTGTATCAGATTCCTTGTGATTACCATCTGTATTGCTATATATAGTTTTAGCTTCTTTGCTATCATTACTGCCAACAAATATTCTTTTAATAAATCTTATTTGTCTTTCGGAAGGCTTATTTGGGTAGAAATAAAACAAACATCCTGTAATAAACAGACCCAAGGCCAGTATTAGGATTAGAGTTGGTCTTAATCCCATATTATTCCTCCCAACCATAACAAATACTTCACATAATATTGGAGGATAAATAACTTGTATTTTATATGTATTTTAGGGTATAATAATAAATACAATGTAATTATTAGCATGTATTAAACTGTGGCTTAAATTATCTGATAAAATAAAAAAAAATTATAAAATTAAATTTGCGTTACTATCTCTACAATGTCAACCGGAAATTAATAATAATAGCAAACATACTATTATAAAAACCGCCACTGTTCCACTATTGGCTGTTGTGTTGGGCAGGTACATTGGACACCAGCAGATCGTTGGATTGTGTGGGGCGGGGCGGCTATGTGGCCAAGTGAATTAATACAGATAATAACAAACCGATAACGCCGTATTGGTATTCGCAACACTTTGGCTGATATTGATGGGAAAATAAATTGTGTAAATTGTTGGGTTGGACTGTGACGGTGTTTTAGGGGTAAAATATGTAATGTACCAAATGTCGTAGAATATATAAGAATATAAGGGGTATAAGAATATAAATAAGGGGGGGTGACTCAAATTCCCATTTCGGTGAAATAATATGTATTAACATAATGTGTAATGTTAATGTAACAATGTTAATTATAACTTAATACATAGGGAAACCAGTTTACAGTGGCACTAGTGGACTATAGACTACAGTTATGGGACACCGTAGAAGAAGTGGCTACTGACTGGACCCATCTGCTCATTGACCGGACCCTCTAAATATCGTATTGAAGCTTTATATTTGATTTATATTTTACTTGTGTTTTATTGACCGGACCCTTATTACCACAATTAAGTAAACCTGCATAATATTGTAACATGGTTTAGCTTTCGTTTATTGTTTTGGTTCCCCAACACGCCTCTGCAACCTGCTCCTTTATTAAACTGTTCCCTCAAATGGCAATGGGTCCGGTCAATGGGTCCGGTCAACGAGTCCGGTCGATTGAGCAATCAATGGGTCCGGTCAGTAGCCTTTGCCTAGTAAACAACTACATTTATTACCAAATAAACTAATATAAAATGAACACCAACATTAGTAGCAAAACAGCATTTTTTAAACCGAATAAATATCATACCTAATTCGGCTGCACCAAACGCCATTTACTCATGTAAAGAACCTAGCCAGGATCTTGGTTGCCATGGAAAACCCCTGAAAGTGTTGGTAGTAAGCTCGCCCAGTGATTGGTCGACTGAAATATTAATCCGGATAGGAATTTAGTAGTACAACCAATAGGTGGATCTTATGTTATAGTATCGGTGTGGTAGGGATAGATTAATCATAGAATTGGGGCTGCAGGCCATTCACAAATTGATTATAACATTATCCTTAAGTAAGTAGAAGCCTAACTTTTGACTTTATACACTTGGCTTAATTTGTATTAATGAAACATATTTCTAAATCTGCATTCACATAAAGAAATTGTACATATTAAATAATTTATAATTGAAAGGAGTAATATAATTAGTAGCCACTATTAGTACTAGCCTACTAGATTGCTAGATCAGAGATGGACGACACGGGCAGGGCTGTATCGCACATTTACAAACCCCATATGTATGTAATATGTATGTATAGTATAATATTGACTATTAAGCATGAAAAACAAATGCACTACAAATTAATAAATTTAGACAATAATTACAGTGAAACAAAGGAATAAATGGAATAAGTACAGTAAAACAGTAGACGTGTAAGAAATAACTAATAGTCAAAGAAAATAATGTTTATATTGGGTTAAATATAATTAATAGTGAATCGTAGGTATAAATAAGTTATGCATTTGAGGAAATAACATACGATAACATTTAAATAGAATATTAAGTGATATTATTAATGAAACTGTCCTATATATAAATTACATACGTGAAAATATATTAATGAAAGTGCGATATACAGTAATTATATTTCAAACGTTAATAATATAAATAAATTATATCGTATAAATAAATTACGCTTTTTTTAGCCCTTATATATAGATATAAATAGTTTGTACGGTATAAGTATATTACATGTTAATTGATATATAAATAATGAAAGTAATAAATATATTGTATAAACTTGTATATAAATTTATGAAATTAAATACGGTGTCAGATTAATACGTTTGTTTTTTGTACAAAAAATAATTTAAACAGTACGTAAACGGTTCAAAGGATACACTAAACACTCGTCTTAGTTTTACGGGGTTAGGGGTCATTTCGGACGTGATTTAGTTTCGATATATAAGTGGGAGCGGAGCGCCCGTGATGTTAAATATTTCTGAGACTGACTGGGGGTTTTTTGCTCCGAGAAAGAAGAATTGGGGCATTGAAGGAGGTAATGTTCTAGATCTTCAACGGCGCCGCAGGTACAGAGACGTTTGTCGCGAGGTGTCCTTGAGCCGCAGGTACAGAGACGTTTGTCGCGAGGTGTCCTTGAGCCGCAGGTACAGAGACGTTTGTCGCGAGGTGTCCTTGAGCCGCAGGTACAGAGACGTTTGTCGCGAGGTGTCCTTGAGCCGCAGGTACAGAGACGTTTGTCGCGAGGTGTCCTTGAGTATCTTCCTTTCTCTATCTGTAGTTCGTGAGAACTCGACGCAAACGTGCGAATGCCGTGATGTCTCCCGATGAGTACATTTGGTCGTAGGCTGTGGGTCTTGTTAGCGTTGGGTTTATTTGGAGGTAGGTTATATATTTGGATTTTCCATTATCTGCTTTCTTGGTAATTGATTCTCTTAACGAATTCATTTTCTCAGCTTTTGTGGCGTCTAGTGTTTGAGCACATGATACTAGATAGTCTACAAATGGGGATGCAGCATTGCTTTTGTCTAATAGCAAGGATAGTAGAGGGTCGTCTGTAGTGTCTCCATCTCCCTCTAAAATGCGTTTTATTAACTTGGCAGTTCTGGTTTTAATGACAGAAGTAATGGTTGGACGACCGAGTTCTATTTAAACAAGTTCACTAGGTGTGGAGGGTTTTAGACCAAGTATGGTTTTTAGGATTTTCCTATATTGACTTTCCAATCTAGAGAAGTTGATGTTGCCCCAGGCTTCGCAATTGTATAATATTCCATTTGTGAGACATGCATCAAGGACTTTTTCTTTGACTTTTAGGGGGGCGTTGACATTTTCTCTGAGAAATGCGTAGAATTTTATGAAGTGCTTCTGTCTTTGTTTGATCTCGAGCATAAACATGTCTGCGAGTTTACCGGAAGCGGAGAGTGCGGGCGGAACCAAGATAAACTTCACCTGGAGATTGATAGATGCGACCGCATTGTAAAGTGAAAGGGTTGGTTTGATTAAATTGAATTTTATTTAGGGCCAGTACAGCACATTTTTTAGGGTTGAGTTTAATGTAATTATCGTTGTAGTATGTTTCCAGAGCCATAAGCTTATTCTCCGCGGACTGACGGTTGGATGCTAATAACAGTGTGTCATCGGCGTGAATTAATATATGGGTATTGTTGATGATTTCCTCAGAGTGAAATCTTTTGAATATAGCAATGAGTCCAATTGTGTAGAGTATAAAAAGAATAGGACTAGACGGGGCGGCGCCTTGCTTTATTCCACTAAGGAGCATGAATATTTCCGAAAAATCGCCATTGTTGTCAGTGGCTGCAGTCGAGTTAGTGTACATAGCCATTAGTGCAGTGAGTAATACGATGCCACAACCAAGTTTGGCAAATTTTGTGAACAGAATTCGGCGACTTATTTTGTCAAACGCGGAAGAAAAATCGGTTAGTATTACGTATAAATCGTGTTTGCGTTGCTTTGCGACGACTAGAAGGATACGTACTGAAAGCACATTTAAAATACAACTGCGACCTTTTTGGAATGCTGTTTGTGCTTTGGGGATACGAAACCAGTTGGTTATTCTGGTACAGAGAATGGCGTCATATAGTTTGGCGAGTAATGGAAGCAATGATATTCCCCTTATAAAGTTAGGAATTGATAATTTCCCCTTTTTTGGTAATCCTATTAGTAAGCTATACCAACAAGAAGGATAGGCTCCTAAACCACCTCTAAGCGATGTCGGCACTTATAAAATGGAAAAGGCAATGCTCAATGGGCGTGCCGTGCAGACTGAAACACGAATTGGAATGTAGATAAGCAGGAAATATAATTATAATAATAATAAAGAGGGTTTTCTTCTAATAAATTATTATTTACTTTTCATATTATTCTTAAATCTTATTGATTTTCTATTTACCTTCATTAACCATAAACACAGTAGAATAAATATTATAGCCTACATTTTTGACACTTAGTGACAGGGTCATTGGTAGAATCCTAATCCTATGATATGATCAAAATCAGGAATTCCGCCAGAACATTTACACTAAAGTAAAAATCGGCGCACCGTTGGAAAAGAAGAATAGTCGCATTGAGATCATATATTATATTTGAATATTAAACATCATATTCACATATGGATATATGAATCGCATTACGCAAGGTTTACTACCGTAATTAATGGAACTGGTTTAATTAATATCTGACGAGAATTCCCATTCACAGTGTCACTGTTCTTCGATAAAGAAATATCCGCTTCTACTTTATGATAAAAAATATGAATTAAGCACCACAGTAAAGTACCATAATATCTCTCCCCATAACATATGCCATGTGCTGAGGGAGAGCAATATTCCCACATAATATTGCATTAGCATTCACCTCTCAATCCCAATTTATTTATTAAAGTGCCGACATCGCATAGGGGGGTTTGTAAGTTGTGTATTCGCCTAACCCATACGGTCTCAGCACTGAGTTCCTTATACTGCTAGTCTCTGATTGGTCCTTGCTTCGGTTTGAATTACATTGCCAGTGTCGATGGTGTATGGGGTTTGTAAATATGCGGCCGTGCTTGGGCCGCATTCAAAATATTGGAAAGCCCGCTATTGTTAAATAAATTATTTAAACTTATTATTCTGAATAATTATATTATCCAGTTAACAAATCACAAAAATATGCAAATTTTACACATTTTTTATCACAAAATTAAATTAAATATCTATATTTAATGTAACTACGGTAACTACTACTGTAACTACGGTTGTTTCATGTCTTATTTGTGTCTTTGTTTAACTTTGTACTTTGTAATATATGCCCTACCTTTGCTATATACTCAAGACTCCCATACAGTACATATTACTTACATATTACTGTATTATACTATAGGCCTAATGGTACACAGAACCATACGTAGGCTCACCATACAGACCCTTATACAACTAAAACCATTAGAATGACACTTTTATTAAATATATTAGGTATCGGTGTAACAGCGACATCTCGAATATGTCCCCCCGCCCGCGGCCGCGGATACCGTCCCCCATAACAATAATTAATTTCTATCATTACCAATTGAGGAGGTGCAGATTACACTACACAGGCCGACTTTTCTAACCAGAGCATAGCGTACTCTATTAAAGGCCCTGCAAGCGTGCAGCCTTCATAATTTATGCAGGTTGGATTATAACCGCTAGCGTACTGCTGTACTGTGTTTGTGAAGGCATGGGGAGAGTTCTATAAATTTTAATTTGTTGCAATTTGGTTAATGGATGTAATTGAAGCCTCCTCGTTAAGCAAAATAAAAAGTTTTATGGTAGCTAGTGTTTTAGGTGGGTTTAGCTAGTAATTTCAACACTGGTTCCGATATCCTACTTCCTTCTATAATTATTTTATAGTAGCTAGTTCTTATTTCTATTTGTATAGAAAATGTTCCAGAACATGTTAGCTATTCATTTTTAAAAAAATTATGTTCTAGAACAAATATTTTTTGTTCTAGAACATTTTTTAGAAAAAAAATCTGGATTCGATTTAAAATGCATGGAATCGTTCTAAAACGTGTTTAAAATCAATAAAAAATAAATTTAATAATTTTTTTTCATAAAATTTTTTTTCACAATATTTCTATTTCACAATTTTTTTATTGATTTTAAACACGTTTTAGGACGATTCCATGCGTTTCAAATCGAATCCAGATTTTTTTCTAAAAAATGTTCTAGAACAAAAAATATTTGTTCTAGAACATAATTTTTTTTAAAAATGAATAGCTAACATGTTCTGGAACATTTTCTATACAAATAGAAATAAGAACTACCAGTAGCTACTATAAATTTTTTATAGAAGGAAGTACGATATCGGAACCAGTGTTGAAATTACTAGCTAAACCTAGCTAAAACACTAGCTACCATAAATTTTTTTATTTTGCTTAACGACAGAACGAGGAAACTTCAATTACGTCCATTAACCAAATTGCAACAAATTAAAATTTATAGAACTCTCCCCATGCCTGCACAAACACAGTACAGCAGTACGCTGCCGGTTATAATCCAGCCTCCATAAATTATGAAGGCTGCACGCTTGAAAGGCCTTTAATAGAGTACGCTATGAACCAGAGAAATAAACGATACATACTGCAGTACCGGTACTGTACCGTATCAATTACAATAACTGAATAAGGAAAGGAGCGGCTGCGGCAGTCTGTAAGTGTATTTAGAATTTATTGCAATAACATTGGGGGACCAAATTCTCGAACGAGAACGAGGACCAAATCCGCTTGCAGATTTGGTCCTAGGAAGACCAAATCTGCTAGCAGAATTTGTCCGGCGGGACTAAATCCACTAGCAGATCCGGTCCGGGTTACTACCGATTCTTCAGGGGACTGAATCCGCGGTTACACCGACACCGGTACTTAAACGACTCAACATACTGCGGCTGCTATTATGCCAAAATACATCAACTAGGCCTACTACAGTACTACAGCACAGGCTGACAGGGTTATATCATGGCCTGGTTATATCTTTTGCGTAGAGGTATAACAGTATAACCGGTCGTCAATCGGGAATGTAATGACACTCTCCAAGCACTAAGGTACAATACGGTACGGTTCATCAACCTGCAGACATGTCTGCTGTCTGACAACAGGCAACAGGTTTTACTGTTTGTCTATTAAGTAATCTACCTGTCTACAGTACTGCAGTAACAGTGCCAAGTGTGCCATCATCGTGGGTACTATAGTCTACCAGTTAACCCTGACGTGGGGACTCCAGTTAACCCTGACGTGGGGACTATAGTCTACCAGTTAACCCTGACGTGGGGACTATAGTGTACCAGTTAACCCTGACGTGGGGACTATATAGTGTACCAGTTAACCCTGACGTGGGGACTATAAGTCTACCAGTTAACCCTGACGTGGGGACTATAAGTCTACAAGTTAACCCTGACGTGGGGACTATAAGTCTACCAGTTAACACTGACGTGGGGACTATAAGTCTACCAGTTGACCCTGACGTGGGGACTATATAGTCTACCAGTTAACCCTGACGTGGTGGGGAGTATAAGTCTACCAGTTAACCCTGACGTGGGGACTATATAGTCTACCAGTTAACCCTGGCGTGGGGACTATATAGTCTACCAGTTAACCCTATAGTCTACCAGTTAACCATGACGTGGGGACTATATAGTCTACCAGTTAACCCTGACGTGGGGACAATATAGTCTACCAGTTAACCCTGACGTGGGGACTATAAGTCTACCAGTTAACCCTGACGTGGGGACTATAAGTCTACCAGTTAACCCTGACGTGGGGACTATAAGTATACCAGTTAACCCTGACGTGGGGGCTATATAGTCTACCAGTTAACCCTGACATGGGGACTATAAGTCTACCAGTTAACCCTGACGTGGGGACTATATAGTCTACCAGTTAACCCTGGCGTGGGGACTATAAGTCTACCAGTTAACCCTGACGTGGGGACTATATAGTCTACCAGTTAACCCTGGCGTGGGGACTATATAGTCTACCAGTTAACCCCGATGTGGGGACTATAAGTCTACCAGTTAACCCTGACGTGGGGACGATATAGTCTGCAGTTAACCCTGACGTAGGGACTGTTTACAAGTTAACCCTGACGCCCACTCTGCCTTTCTTTATCAACCGTACAGCCATGTGACTTGAACAGTACTTGAGCATTGAAATATGTTTTGTTTTGATGTTTTGTTTTGAAAGTAAAAAATAAAGAAGTCTTGAAGTTTGTTTGTTTTGATTTTTCAGGCAGTCACATCCCACCAATCCACAGTTTCTGTTTCATTATATAGTAATATCATCACTGGTGACTGGTAATGAGTTGCACCACCGTAGCAGTTCCGCAGCAATAATGAAAATACTCGCTCCCTTTAACCTTATAAGGCCCGGGGCATGGGGTGGGGGGGGGGGGGGGGGGGGGGTGTCATTTATCATTTTTTTTAATTCATCTGTATCCCGGAAACAGTTATGCTTCAAAAACCGAGATTTATTTTTCGTGCTGAAATTTTCAATTTTTTTTTAATGGCGGCAAATGTTGATAATAAAATGAGAAATTAAAATTTTTATAATGTTGACATTGTCGGCACATCGTAACGCCTACACTGTCGGCACAACGTAACGCCGACACATTCAGTACAATGTAACGCCGACACTATCGGCACAGTGTCTGCATACTGTCGGCGCAAAGTTATGCCGACACTGTCGATGCAACGTTTACACCCCTGTTTGTTAACAGGAGGCCTGTACTGTATTGTATCATGTACTGTACAGTACTGTATTTGGACGACTGCAGGCAATGTATTATGGCATACATTTAGTATCAATATTCAACAGTTCAATAATTTAATACGAGTGATACGGTATTATTGATCGTTTTAAATAATTTTTGCCATGCTGAATTATTTCGATTGATATTATTGATCGATTTAAATAATGTAGTGACTGTTTTGTAGTCTAGCAAATCATAATAATCATAGCGATTTGGTTTGGATCGATATAATATGTTGAGCAGATAGACATACAAACAGTTGAAAAAAGTCAGTCGAAACTGTTTTTTCAAAACTGACAGAAAAAACATTCCTGCATAATTCTTCATTTTTAAGTTTTTTTGTCGGACTGTGTTGCTTTTAAGCAACGTGTTGTGAAAACACTTTTTTTTTAATGAAACACATTTTTTGGTATATTTAACAGTACTCACAGCTTTTTATTTCCTAAAAAACATAATTAAATGATTTCGCCTGCTCGGTGCAATAAAGGGATAAATTATTGAATATTGATACTAAATGTAATACCTTAAATGTATCAGGTTTAGATGTGTAACCTCTACACTTCTACGTATTTTCAGAGAATCTCATCTTGCCTCATTATTGGTTCATTTTGTATATATGTTATGTTAATCGGGAGGGTAGGCCTAGGTATAGAACCGGTATTTAATAGTAAATATTTGTAGTATTATTAATGTAATAGTAGTATCCATTATTATTTTGTTTCTTTGTAATTGGGATGCCGGATGGGGTAGTTTGAACGTTTTAGAGAATTTAGAGGTGAAAATATTTAGTTGAGAATTTGTTAGGTGGGTAGTCAGGTAGTGCGCTATGCTGTATCTTACCCATAGGAGCCCAGCCCAACACCAACACCAGGGGGTATTTAAGGAATACCCTTGTTAGATGTCTCTACTGTAGTGTTGCCACTAAAAGTTGCGGAACCCTATACCGCGTGGAAATTAAAACCCCTAAAGTAAAAAGTAGAGCAAAATGGGATGTAAAGGGTTTGAAAGTATGTAAATTAATATTTATTGGTAAGCCAATAATTTTCCGATGCAACAATTATACTTTGTGAGTTAGAAATTAAATATTGTAAACTTATCAAATCAATAACGAACAACTATAATGTTAACAAGTAAACCAGCAATTACCAAACTAACCCACCATTTGCATTTGCAGTTTGATTAAACGACAACATATGTTGATAAATTATGATGACACATACTCCTCTAAGTTCAAAGTACAGTTCGGAGGCCTCTGTGCAACGGAATTCATTGTAAGCCAACATAAACGAACAGTTACGATGCTATAGTTGTATATCGAATAGGAACAATGTGTAATGTAATCGAATAGGAACAACAACAATGTATAATGTAATCGAATAGAAACAATGTGTGTAATGTAATAGAATAGGAACAATGTGTATTGTAATCGAATAGGAACAATGTGTAATGTAATCGAATAGGAACAATGTGTGTAATGTAATCGAATAGGAACAATGTGTAATATAATCGAATAGGAACAATGTGTAATGTAATCGAATAGGAACAATGTGTAATGTAATCGAATAAGAACAATGTGTGTAATGTAATCGAATAGGAACAATGTATAATGTAATCGAATAGGAACAATGTGTAATGTAATCGAATAGGAACAATGTGTGTAATGTAATCGAATAGGAACAATGTGTAATGTAATCGAATAGGAACAATGTGTAATGTAATCAAATAGGAACAATGTGTAATGTAATCGAATAGGAACAATGTGTAATGTAATCGAATAGGAACAATGAGTAATGTAATCGAATAGGAACAATGTGTAATGCAATCGAATACGAACAATGTGTTATGTAATCGAATAGGAACAATGTGTGTAATGTAATCGAATAGGAACAATGTGTAATGTAATCGAATAGGAACAATGTGTAATGTAATCGAATAGGAACAATGTGTGTAATGTAGACGAATAGGAACAATGTGTAATGTAATCGAATAGGAACAATGTGTAATGTAATCGAATAGGAACAATGTGTAATGTAATCGAATAGGAACAATGTGTAATGTAATCGAATAGGAACAATGTGCAATGCAATCGAATACGGACAATGTGTAATGTAATCGAATAGGAACAATGTGTGTAATCGAATAGGAACAATGTGTAATGTAATCGAATAGGAACAATGTGTAATGTAATCGAATAGGAACAATGTGTAATGTAATCGAATACGAACAATGTGTTATGTAATCGAATAGGAACAATGTGTGTAATGTAATCGAATAGGAACAATGAGTAATGTAATCGAATAGGAACAATGTGTAATGTAATCGAATAGGAACAATGTGTGTAATGTAGTCGAATAGGAACAATGTGTAATGTAATCGAATAGGAACAATGAGTAATGTAATCAAATAGGAACAATGTGTAATGTAATCGAATAGGAACAATGTGTAATGTAATCGAATAGGAACAATGTGTAATGTAATCGAATAGGAACAATGTGTAATGTAATCGAATAGGAACAATGTGTAATGTAATCGAATAGGAACAATGTGTAATGTAATCGAATAGGAACAATGTGCAATGCAATCGAATAGGGACAATGTGTAATGTAATCGAATAGGAACAATGTGTGTAATCGAATAGGAACAATGTGTAATGTAATCGAATAGGAACAATGTGTGTAATGTAATCGAATAGGAACAATGTGTAATGTAATCGAATACGAACAATGTGTTATGTAATCGAATAGGAACAATGTGTGTAATGTAATCGAATAGGAACAATGAGTAATGTAATCGAATAGGAACAATGTGTAATGTAATCGAATAGGAACAATGTGTGTAATGTAGTCGAATAGGAACAATGTGTAATGTAATCGAATAGGAACAATGTGTAATGTAATCGAATAGGAACAATGTGTAATGTAATCGAATAGAAACAATGTGTAATGTAATCGAATAGGAACAATGTGTGTAATGTAGTCGAATAGGAACAATGTGTAATGTAATCAAATAGGAACAATGTGTAATGTAATTGAATAGGAACAATGTGTAATGTAATCGAATAGGAACAATGAGTAATGTAATCAAATAGGAACAATGTGTAATGTAATCGAATAGGAACAATGAGTAATGTAATCAAATAGGAACAATGTGTAATGTAATCGAATAGGAACAATGTGTAATGTAATCGAATAGGAACAATGAGTAATGTAATCGAATAGGAACAATGTGTAATGTAATCGAATAGGAACAATGTGTTATGTAATCGAATAGGAACAATGTGTGTAATGTAATCGAATAGGAACAATGTGTAATGTAATCGAATAGGAACAATGTGTAATGTAATCGAATAGGAACAATGTGTAATGTAATAGAATAGGAACAATGTGTAATGTAATCGAATAGGAACAATGTGTGTAATGTAATCGAATAGGAACAATGTGTAATGTAATCGAATAGGAACAATGTGTGTAATGTAGACGAATAGGAACAATGTGTAATGTAATCGAATAGGAACAATGTGTGTAATGTAATCGAATAGGAACAATGTGTAATGTAATCGAACAGGAACAATGTGTAATATAATCGAATAGGAACAATGTGTAATGTAATCGAATAGGAACAATGTGTAATGTAATCGAATAGGGACAATGTGTAATATAATCGAATAGGAACAATGTGTAATGTAATCGAATAGGAACAATGTGTAATATAATCGAATAGGAACAATGTGTAATGTAATCGAATAGGAACAATGTGTAATGTAATCGAATAGGAACAATGTGTGTAATGTAATCGAATAGGGACAATGTGTAATATAATCGAATAGGAACAATGTGTAATGTAATCGAATAGGAACAATGTGTAATGTAATCGAATAGGAACAATGTGTGTAATGTAATCGAATAGGGACAATGTGTAATGTAATCGAATAGGAACAATGTGTAATGTAATCGAATACGAACAATGTGTTATGTAATCGAATAGGAACAATGTGTGTAATGTAATCGAATAGGAACAATGAGTAATGTAGACGAATAGGAACAATGTGCAATGCAATCGAATAGGGACAATGTGTAATATAATCGAATAGGAACAATGTGTAATGTAATCGAATAGGAACAATGTGTAATGTAATCGAATAGGAACAATGTGTGTAATGTAATCGAATAGGGACAATGTGTAATGTAATCGAATAGGAACAATGTGTAATGTAATCGAATACGAACAATGTGTTATGTAATCGAATAGGAACAATGTGTGTAATGTAATCGAATAGGAACAATGAGTAATGTAATCGAATAGGAACAATGTGTAATGTAATCGAATAGGAACAATGTGTGTAATGTAGTCGAATAGGAACAATGTGTAATGTAATCGAATAGGAACAATGAGTAATGTAATCAAATAGGAACAATGTGTAATGTAATCGAATAGGAACAATGTGTAATGTAATCGAATAGGAACAATGTGTAATGTAATCGAATAGGAACAATGTGTAATGTAATCGAATAGGAACAATGTGTAATGTAATCGAATAGGAACAATGTGCAATGCAATCGAATAGGGACAATGTGTAATGTAATCGAATAGGAACAATGTGTGTAATCGAATAGGAACAATGTGTAATGTAATCGAATAGGAACAATGTGTGTAATGTAATCGAATAGGAACAATGTGTAATGTAATCGAATACGAACAATGTGTTATGTAATCGAATAGGAACAATGTGTGTAATGTAATCGAATAGGAACAATGAGTAATGTAATCGAATAGGAACAATGTGTAATGTAATCGAATAGGAACAATGTGTGTAATGTAGTCGAATAGGAACAATGTGTAATGTAATCGAATAGGAACAATGTGTAATGTAATCGAATAGGAACAATGTGTAATGTAATCGAATAGGAACAATGAGTAATGTAATCAAATAGGAACAATGTGTAATGTAATCGAATAGAAACAATGTGTAATGTAATCGAATAGGAACAATGTGTGTAATGTAGTCGAATAGGAACAATGTGTAATGTAATCAAATAGGAACAATGTGTAATGTAATCGAATAGGAACAATGTGTGTAATGTAGTCGAATAGGAACAATGTGTAATGTAATCAAATAGGAACAATGTGTAATGTAATCGAATAGGAACAATGTGTAATGTAATCGAATAGGAACAATGAGTAATGTAATCGAATAGGAACAATGTGTGTAATGTAGTCGAATAGGAACAATGTGTAATGTAATCAAATAGGAACAACGTGTAATGTAATCGAATAGGAACAATGTGTGTAATGTAGTCGAATAGGAACAATGTGTAATGTAATCAAATAGGAACAATGTGTAATGTAATCGAATAGGAACAATGTGTGTAATGTAGTCGAATAGGAACAATGTGTAATGTAATCAAATAGGAACAATGTGTAATGTAATCGAATAGGAACAATGTGTAATGTAATCGAATAGAAACAATGTGTAATGTAATCGAATAGGAACAATGTGTGTAATGTAGTCGAATAGGAACAATGTGTAATGTAATCAAATAGGAACAATGTGTAATGTAATCGAATAGGAACAATGTGTGTAATGTAATCGAATAGGAACAATGTGTAATGTAATCGAATAGGAACAATGTGTAATGTAATCGAATAGAAACAATGTGTAATGTAATCGAATAGGAACAATGTGTGTAATGTAGTCGAATAGGAACAATGTGTAATGTAATCAAATAGGAACAATGTGTAATGTAATCGAATAGGAACAATGTGTAATGTAATCGAATAGGAACAATGAGTAATGTAATCAAATAGGAACAATGTGTAATGTAATCGAATAGGAACAATGAGTAATGTAATCAAATAGGAACAATGTGTAATGTAATCGAATAGGAACAATGTGTAATGTAATCGAATAGGAACAATGAGTAATGTAATCGAATAGGAACAATGAGTAATGTAATCGAATAGGAACAATGTGTAATGTAATCGAATAGGAACAATGTGTTATGTAATCGAATAGGAACAATGTGTGTAATGTAATCGAATAGGAACAATGTGTAATGTAATCGAATAGGAACAATGTGTACTGTAATCGAATAGGAACAATGTGTAATGTAATCGAATAGGAACAATGTGTAATGTAATCGAATAGGAACAATGTGTAATGTAATCGAATAGGAACAATGTGTAATGTAATCGAATAGGAACAATGTGTACTGTAATCGAATAGGAACAATGTGTAATGTAATCGAATAGAAACAATGTGTAATGTAATCGAATAGGAACAATGTGTAATGTAATCGAATAGGAACAATTTGTAATGTAATCGAATAGGAACAATGTGTAATGTAATCGAATAGGAACAATGTGTAATGTAATCGAATAGGAACAATGTGTAATGTAATCGAATAGGAACAATGTGTAATGTAATCAAATAATTTGCAATATTCCTCGTCAGACGCTATCCCCTCTTAACTAATTATTAAATTATAACAAATTATAATATAAGCCAATTTATAATGCAAATGTCAGATATTTTTATGATATATGTTTTGCCGACTGTACAATATACAATATATACATAAAAAAACACTGTTTGTAGGAAATGTATCTTCTCCTACAATTATAAACGAAATGTTGTGTGCACAAACAAACAAACAAACAAACATAAACGTGTGAGAAATAAGGACACCCAACTTGGAACCGTTCAATGAGAGAAGGATTTCACTTTCAGACATTTCGACCTTTGCGGCAAACTGTAGTATAGA